>JAKZJZ010000848.1:0-36099 GCA_022702705.1 Papilionanthe hookeriana x Papilionanthe teres
CTGAGTCAGCAGCCCGGGCCCCGCGGTTCTCGTACCGTTTCCTGATCCGAAGCGATCCTGGCCGTCTGTCCGCGTGTGTATTAAATGGACGGCATCCGTTCATCGTCCCCAAGTGTCCTCACCTGAGATCCGTCCACACTAAATCCCTAATATCTCACTCGATACTCAATAGATTTTTATGTTCTTATGCTCTATGGATTCGTCTTGAAGAGACGAACACATCTATACGGTTAACATGCATTGAAACTAAGGCATTTGAAATGGAGAATCTCCAGAAGCTCGGGATGAAGAATTAGCTCATACCTTTGCTCAGAGAAGTGTGGCTTCAATCTGAGAGTTGTTGCACCTTCGATTGGATCCCAGCAAGCTCCAGATGAAGTCTCCTGGTCGCAGTGAATTGTCCGGATGTGATTTCGACCAAGCCCGATCACAAAGCTTGGAGGTTTGGAGGAAGCCGGGTGGCTCGGAGATGGGGCTTTGCTTGGTGGACACCTTCCCTTGGTGCAGTGAAGGTGTAGAACCAATCAATTTGGGAGTTGGCTCACTGTGGAGAAGTGTCCTGGTTTTGGGTGGAATTTCGACTACGAAATTGAGCTCGCGAGAGGAGAAATGGCGGGGGATCTCACTAGGGATCAAGTGCTCTGTGTATGGGGAGGAGTCTGGAACAATTTTGGCAGAGTTTTGGCAAGGTTTGTGCTTAGCTCCTCTCATGGCCGAGAGGGGTTGAGTTTAAATAGGAGAGGGTGGAGGGCCTCCCAGGGAGAGTTAGGGCTTGGGATCGGCTGCTCTTGGCAAGAGAAGAACGACTACAATGGCCACTAGGGATGGGGCGGCTCGGCGGTGAGAATTTCAAAGTTGGCTCACATGTGAGCTCTCGGCCATGGTGTTTTCCGGCGGCCTGGTGGCCGGCCGGCCAGGCATGAGTCACCCTCAAGGTCAGGTGGGTCAGGGCTGGGGCTTGGTGCAAGCAATTTGCTATTGCCATGTGTAAAGGCTTTGATTCAAAGTAGAATGGGGCATGGCTAGTTTTGAGTCTAAATGGGTCAATCCACCCATTTGGGCTTGGTGCACCCTTCAAGGTGGCTATGGATGCTGTGGGGGATAAAAGGGATCAGCTGGTTTGGCATGGAGAAGTCTCCATCCAAATATATTTGGATTAAATTTAAGTTTAGGTGAAACATGATTAAGGCTAATGAGCTTTAGGGATTAAGGAAAGCCCCCTCTTCTTACCCAATATGGCATGGTGGAGTGTCCAAAGCTCTCATGGCTCACATGTGGCTCATGCATGGCTTCATGGCTCACCTTTGGCTTGGCAAAAAGTTTGGTCGATTTCATAAAAAAGGATTTTAAGGATTTTGGATAATTTTGTGGAAATTTGGATGAAGCTTGATTTGGAATAATTTGATGGTGAATTTAGGACTTAGGTAATGGATTTAATTAAGTGGATGACAAATGGAGATGTCATGTGGGCTTTAGGGTAGATTTTGGGCCTTTGGATGTGGTGAAGTGGGCTTTTAGGAAAGTTTAAGGGAAATGGGCTTTTGATTTTAGGATGGGCATTTAGATAAAAATTTTGTGAAGAAATTTGTCAAATAAATGTCATAATTGGTTTAGGGATGTTCTATGAAGGGCTTGGAATCAATTTGGTGTGATTTGGAGTTGAATTGGTTTGAATTTGGATTTATTTGGTAAGTGGGCCTATGTAGGTCCAAGTGGGCCAAGTTGGGCTAATGTTGGGCTAGGGTTGAAATTGATATAAAATCAATGTTGAGAAATGTTTATGGGAGTGTTTCAAAGAGGTTTTGACTTTGGTTGGGCTTTGATTTTGGGGTTTGGGCTCATTTGGGTTAGGTTTGGCTTTAGGTCAAAAATGGGCCTTTTAACCTTGGGTTGAGTTTGAGTGGGGTTTGGGTCTAAATTTTGGGCAAATAATGTTAGTATTTTGTTTGTGGGAATTTTAAGGAAGATTTAGAAAAGATTTGGGGTTAATTGGAATTGAGTTGGGTGAGTTTGGGTTAGGTTTAGGTCATGGGTCCAAATTGGGCTTTAAGGCCAAAAGTGAGATTGGATCCAAATGTCAATCAAATTGGGCTTGGATTTGGTCTAGATTGGTATTGGGGATGTTGAATTGAAGTTTAGAATTGAATTGGACCAAAATTGAGGTCAATTGGGTAGGTTTGGTTTGACATTGGGTGCACTTAGGGTTAAAATGGGTCAAATTGGGGGTTTTGACAAAAGTAGGGTAAATTGACAAAATTGACCCATGGTGTAGTTGGACAAAATGAAATTAGAAATATTTGGGATTTTCTGGAATTTTCTGGGAATTTTCTGAATTTTTGGATTTTTAGGCCAAGAGGGGTATTTTGGGTATTTGGAGGGTATTGGGAGGTATTTTTGGAATTTTTGGTATTTTTGGGTATGAATGATCAATTTAAGTGATGTGGAAATGTTTGGGATTGATTTTGGAGAATTTTGGGTAATTTGGAAATTTTTGAGAAATTTGGGTAATTTTAAGGGTTTTGGGTAGGTTTAGTAGGTGTAGGGTCCGGGGGTCAAAAATTGAAAATTTGGGAAATTGAAGATTGGGTGAATTTGGGTGGAAAGAAGTCATTTTGGTTGAGCCATGAAGTCACATCAAGCCCACATGAGCCATGAAGGGACTCACTTGAGGCATTCACTATGTTGTTCCTAACCCTCTTACGCGAGGGCTTAGGGGTTAAGGACCATCCATGTGGATCACCTACATGAGTCGGGAGGTCAAGTTAGGTATGGGTGTGGTTTTAGGAGGTATGTGGAAGTGTAGTGTGTAGGTGTAGTGTATAAGTGTGGTGTGTGTAAGTCGGCCCCTTCACCGGACCGGGCCACCGGAGGCGATCCTGAGGCCAAGAGTCCTATAGGAACTCATCCTTTAAACTTCCACATTTGATTTCAACCCTCTAGGTGATTAGGGGTCTATAGTCAAGTTTGTGGAGTTTGCGGGGAGTTAAGAAGTGGTTTGAATTTCTAAAAGGTGGGTCCCGATTCTAGTCCTCTAAGATAGTCGAAGGAAAAGCCTAAGGCTAGATCCTAAGTACTAAAGAGAAGAAGAGAAGACCTCATCAAAAATGAGGTCAACAAATGGACCCCTAATAGGTGTGGTGAGTCGACGGAGCACACCGCGCGTATTGGTGTTGACCGAAGCGATCAACAAAACCAACACAAACATCCAAGTGACAAACTTAGGATGAAATAGAGGAGTTTTCGGCTGGGGAGTAGCAAGTATATCTGCGAAACCGGAGATTCTCGAACTCTCGCTGAGGAAAGGAAAAGGAGGTAAACTCCAAATCACATGACTTGGGGGAATTTCGATTTAGATTTTATTTTGTCTCAATTTAAGTTTTGATGTGTGAGTTTAGATTTCGATTTGGAGTTTCGATTTAGATTGGAGTTTGTCGAAATTAATTTGAAGGATTTGATTTGAAATGAAAATTGGAATTCGAGGTTTTAGATGTAACATCTTCGACCTCGAAAGAAAATTGAATTGATTAGATTGAATCGTTGCGATGAGAAGAGATCTTAGAGTAATGCGGTGTTGGATGTAAAATCCTTAACCTCAAGAGTTTGATTTTGATGTATTTCGAGTGCGATAGGAAAAGAATCCTAAAGCGATGCGATCTTGGATGTAAAATCCTCGACCCGAAAAGGTTTGAATTTGATGTATTTCAGGTGCGATAGGGGAGAATCCTAAAGCGATGCGAGTCTTGGATGTAAAATCCTCGACCCAAAAGTTTGAATTCGATGTATTTCAGTGCAATAGGAAAAGAAACCTAAAGCAGTGCAGTCTTGGATGTAAAATCCTCGACCCAAAAGGTTGAATTTGATGTATTTCAGTGCAATAGGAAAGAATCCTAAAGTAGTGCAGTCTTGGATGTAAAATCCTCGACCCAAAAGTTTGAATTTGATGTATTTCAGGTGCGATAGGAAAAGAATCCTAAAGCGATTCGATCTTGGATGTAAAATCCTCGACCCGAAAGGTTTGAATTTGATGTATTTCGGTGCAGATAGGAAAGAATCCTAAAGCGGTGCGGTCTTGGATGTAAAATCCTCGACCCAAAAGTTTGAATTCGATGTATTTCGGTGCGATAGGAAAAGAATCCTAAAGCGATGCGGTCTTGGATGTAAAATCCTCGACCCAAAAGTTTGAATTTGATGTATTTCAGGTGCAATAGGAAAGAATCCTAAAGCGATGCGAGTCTTGGATGTAAAATCCTCGACCCAAAAGTTTGAATTTGATGTATTTCAGTGCAATAGGAAAGAATCCTAAAGCAGTGCAGTCTTGGATGTAAAATCCTCGACCCAAAAGGTTTGAATTTGATGTATTTTAGTGCAATAGGAAAGAATCCTAAAGCAGTGCAGTCTTGGATGTAAAATCCTCGACCCAAAAGTTTGAATTTGATGTATTTCAGTGCAATAGGAAAGAATCCTAAAGCGAGTGCGGTCTTGGATGTAAAATCCTCGACCCAAAAGGTTTGAATTTGATGTATTTCGGTGCGATAGGAAAGAATCCTAAAGCAAGTGCGATCTTAGATGTAAAATCCTCGACCCAAAAGTTTGAATTTGATGTATTTCAGTGCAATACGAAAAGAATTCTAAAGCAGTGTAGTCTTGGATGTAAAATCCTCGACCCAAAAGTTTGAATTTGATGTATTTCAGTGCAATAGGAAAAGAATCCTAAAGCAGTGAAGTCTTGGATGTAAAATGCTCGACCCAAAAGGTTGAATTTGATGTACGTCAGTGCAATAGGAAAGAATCCTAAAGCAGTGCAGTCTTGGATGTAAAATCCTCGACCCAAAGGTTTGAATTTGATGTATTTCGGTGCAATAGGAAAAGAATCCTAAAGCGGTGCGGTCTTGGATGTAAAATCCTCGACCCAAAAGGTTGAATTTGATGTACTTCGGTGCAATAGGAAAGAATCCCAAAGCGAGTGCGGTCTTGGATGTAAAATCCTCGACCCATAAGGTTTGAATTTGATGTACTTCGAGTGCAATAGGAAAAGAATCCTAAAGCGAGTGCGGTCTTGGATGTAAAATCCTCGACCCAAAAGTTTGAATTTGATGTATTTCGGTGCAATAGGAAAAGAATCCTAAAGCGATACGAGTCTTGGATCTAAAATCCTCGACCCAAAAGGTTGAATTTTATGTACTTCAGTGCAATAGGAAAAATCCTAAAGCAGTGCAGTCTTGGATGTAAAATCCTCGACCCAAAAGGTTTGAATTTGATGTATTTCGGTGCAATAGGAAAAGAATCCTAAGCGGTGCAGTCTTGGATGTAAAATCCTCGACCCAAAAGGTTGAATTTGATGTACTTCGGTGCAATAGGAAAGAATCCTAAAGCGAGTGCGGTCTTGGATGTAAAATCCTCGACCCAAAAGGTTTGAATTTGATGTACTTCGGTGCAATAGGAAAGAATCCTAAAGCGATGCGGTCTTGGATGTAAAATCCTCGACCCAAAAGTTTGAATTCGATGTATTTCGGTGCAATAGGAAAAGAATCTAAGCGGTGCGGTCTTGGATGTAAAATCCTCGACCCAAAAGTTTGAATTTGATGTATTTCGGTGCAATAGGAAAAGAATCCTAAAGCGAGTGCGATCTTGGATGTAAAATCCTCGACCCAAAAAGTTGAATTTGATGTACTTCGGTGCAATAGGAAAGAATCCTAAAGCGAGTGCGATCTTGGATGTAAAATCCTCGACCCAAAAGTTTGAATTTGATGTACTTCAGTGCAATAGGAAAGAATCCTAAAGCAGTGCTGTCTTGGATGTAAAATCCTCGACCCAAAAGTTTTGAATTTAATTTGATTGATATTTGATTCGAGATCTGGAAGAAATTGAATTTGAATTTGATCGAGACTTGAAATGCGGAAAGATTGAATTTGAGATTTGGAAGGATGAGTTTGAACTCGATCGAAATTTGATTTAAGATTTGATTTGAAATTTGGAAGATCAAATTTGAAATTTGATCGAGATTGGATTTGGAATTCGGTTGAGAATTTGATTTGAGATTTGAAAAGATTGAAATTTGATTCGGAATTTGGAAAGATTGAATTTGAAATTTGTTTTGAAATTTGGAAGGATGGAATTTGAGATTTGTGTTGATTTCGTTTATCTTTTAATGGTTCAAATTTTATTTTATCGTTTATTTAATGTTCATGTGAATTTGGTGTTTGTCATTTTTAGATCTTTAAAGAAAGTTTTCTTTTATCCATTTTTTTATTTCTTTTCTGTTCTTTATTCGAAGTTCATTTAACTTTAATGGCGTTTCCCAATCAATTTGCACAAAAGAGGTGAAGGCCAAAAATGTGACATGGTCACTTTCATTCCAATCATGTTGAAAATACATCATACAACTCGATCTGGAATACATTTCATACAATCCATGTAGACTCAAAACGGACTATGTATGATCTTTGTTGGTCCATCAAAAGAAGCATTTGTCAAAAAGCCATGTCTGAATAGTGGGGTACATGGTTAATAACATCACCTTCCAAGCCATCCCTGGCAAGGATGACGGCTGGATGTACGTTGGAGGTGTGATATTTCCCATGTAACTCACAGCTCGTAAGGCCGGAGGTTCTCTAGCTACGGGTCACGGTTGGAAATGGTAAGGTATCTTGCTTGTCGTCCATTCTTCCGAAAGTAGCTGAGATCCGCTCCTTCGGCACTCTCGGTATGCAATGCTTAGCGATATCCGCTCCATTGCCCTTCGGTATCATGACGGAAACCCACCGGTAAAGGTATCTTTACTTGGCCCTCGGAACTCACCCGGGCTTGCTATCCGGAGGTCGGATCCGAACATGATGTCACACTCGTTCAAGAAAGAGGCTGTGCGAAAGGTACGACGAAGTCGTGGTGATCTATATGTGGGGGTATGCGGTCACCTGTTTGTAGATGTTGATGATGCGGCTATTGGGTATGCAATCTGCTGGCGGTACCCTCCATGTTATCAATCTTTTTTCCATTCTCTTGATGACTAATGGCATCGGATCTACTTGCCCATGACGGAGTATTCCGGTGGGTTTCCCTTCTGTCTTCGACGAAAGTTGTAGCGGCATCCACATTGTATTGTGATTCTTCCTTTCCACGGCATCCATCTCCGGGGTTCGAGTAGGTATTTTCCCTTAGGCGGCCTGCTCGGTCCATTCTTTTCAAATCCCGGATACAATCCACGATTTCTTGTTGTTCATACTCGAGAATACGTCGGTATGTAGCTCGAGGCCCTCTAGTATGTTGATCCTTTTGCCTCTAATTCTCTCGAAGTATTCGAAGGTCTTCTTTTCAACATTACGCATTCTCTCCGGCTCGTATTCCGGAATGATGCGGATGGCGAGGCCTTGTGACATATTGTGGGATATATGGTTCAATCCCTTCACGTTCCACTCGCATACCTCGGCTCCTCGGGGATGATGCTCGTCGGGACATCCCCGGGGTTGCTCTGCAACAAGGTCATGCATTATTGGTGGTTCTATCCGGTGGCGTGGTAGCCTTCTTTCTTCTGATATTCTGGGGATTTCCCTGGTTCTTTCTATTATCCTAGGAGCTGGCCTCCTTTCTTCAGGTTCCTGGTGAACCGGTGTCCTTGAAATGTGTGTGCTGGCATTAGTAATTGTCTCGTCGCGCCGGTCCGCGACTAGTTTTGTTAACATCTTACGGATACGGCGATTCTTATTTCTTCGTTGCGTGGGTGTGAGGGTAGCTCTCCGCACTTCTTGAATCTCCGTGGGCGCGGCGGCGACAAGCTCGCCCTCCGTCGTAGCGACTACGGACTTCATTTTCTTATCTTCTTCGGTGTTTGCTTTTCTTTTCTTGTTGTTGGATTGGTGGCTTGGGCCACCCACTCTCATCATCTGTCTGCCCGGGCAGTTCTTCTCGGTCAGCGGGATCCGGTCACTTTCCTCGTACTGTAGGCTCTGCGGTGCGAAATCCGAGTCGATCTCGATTATCGCTCCATCTTTCACCCTCTTTTCATCGAGTGCAAGGCTTACGCCATTCTTAAAGTTCGGGACCAACCGCCGTTCGACATTTCCCTGCGAAAAGACAAGGAAAAGGATCGAGGGTTGTCTTAAGAACAAGAACATTAAGAAAATGTTTATTAAAGATATATTTTTTATATATATATTTTTTTATTTTCAAATTTAACGGGAATGAAGTAGGATAAGATCGGGGAATAGATTTTGATTTGAAAAAGAAAACAAGGAAAACGTATTATCATGACTTTATTTATCTTAGCACATTTTATTATTTTTGGGTTCGGACCCAATCATAAGTAATTACTTCGCCCGTGTTTCTTAGGGATGAAGAATTCATTCCTTCGAAACATCAGGTAGCGTAATACTTTTTCAAGTATCGTCCGTTGATCGGAAGCATATGTCGTTCTCCCTGGCAATTCACTAGCTGGTAGGAACCTCACGAGTATACTGCTTCGACCACAAACGGTCCTTCCCAAGTGGGTTCAAATTTTCCTCCTATCTTACGGTGTACAAGAATAGGTCTCTTGAGAACGAGAACTAAGTCACCAACTTTGAAGGTTCTTGGGCGGACCAATTTGTCATGGGCTTGAAACATCTTAGCTTGGTATAGTTCTAAATTCGTTGCGCTGCAAGTCTTTTCCCTTCAAGCTTTCTAATTCTTCGAGTCGTAATCTAGCGTTTTCTTCGTCGTGATCTTGTTTGCAACAGCAATTCGAGTGAAGGAAGTCGAACCTCTAAAGGTAACAACTGCCTCGGACCCATACACTAGAGCGTAAGGTGTAGCTTGAGTAGGAGTTACGAAGGTTGTCCGGTAGGCCCATAAGGCTTCTAACAATTTCTCGTGCCAATTTCTCTTATTATCGTCCAAGGTTTTCTTTAAGATTTGAACGAGAGTTTTATTAAAAGCCTCAGCGAGAGCGTTTGCTCTTGGGTAGAAAATTGTTGAGTATCTCCAGTCGATTCCGTGTCTCCTGACAAAATTGTTGATTTGTGTGCTTCGAATGCGACCCATTATACGAGATGATCTGCGCGGCACTCCGAAACGGTAGACAACTTGGTTCTTGAAAAGCGCAGCACGTGGTGTGCTTTCACTTCTCTAAGTGGAGCTGCACGCCACTTGGAAAAGTAATCTGTAGCCGCAAGAATGAAGCGATGTCCTTTTGAAGATGGTGGTTCTATCGGACCCACTATATCCGTGCCCCAACATTCGAATGGCCGCGACGCAATTGTCGGGTGCGACACATTTGGAGGTTGGTGTAAAACCACTTCGTGCACTTGGCATTGGTGACGGCTCTTGGCGATTTTCATGCGGTCGGTCATCATCGAGGGCCGGTAGTACCCTAGTCTTTTAATTTTCATTTTCATCTTCGGACCCGGCTGGTGAGCGCCACGAGTCCGAATGCACCTCTTTAACAATTTCACGGGCCTCGGACCCGCTTAGGCACCTTAGCCACATTTGATCAAAAGACCTTCGTATAATGTGTTGTTTATTAATGCGTAGGACGAGTTCTTTTCTTGATCGATGGGCTAGCGACCTATCGTCCGGTAGCTTTCTGTTTGCGGGTAGTCTCATCGATGGTCGTCGCCGATCTTACGTGTTTTCACGTCACTGCTTGCAACTACTTCTTTTTCTTTTTCGATTTGTGTATTGTGTACATGTCGAGCTGTGATAGGACACGACGTCCATGAGCTGACACTTCCGCTGATTCATCTTGCAAACGAGCAAATTCTTTTGCGAGACGGGCTAAAGCATCTGCTTAAAGCATTTTCTTTTCAGGAATTTTGTAGATTGTCACATTTGGAATCTGTTCCAATAAGTTGTATGGCATCTTGGAAGTATTGTTCGAGTCTTGGCTTTAAAATTCTGTATTGTCCGGCGATCTGTTGAATGATTAACTATGAATCCCCGTAGATGTTGATGTCTGTTATCCCCATTTGAATAGCTAATTCCAGTCCCGTTATGAGGGCTTCGTATTCTGCTTCGTTGTTTGTACACGGTTCTGTCAAGTGGTAGGAGTATCTTAACATCCCCCGCTCCGGCGTTATAAAGATTAGCCCGATTCCTGCCTTACCGGGCACTATCACTTGCGATTCTTCGTCTTTGTGTGCTGAAGATGCTCCGTCGAAATATAATTCCCAACGTCGATCATCAGGGTCTTCTAGGTTCATTATTTGTTCATCTGACAGATCGTCATTGAGAGGAGATTCAGCCGGCAAAGGGTGTGTTTGCGAGGAAGTCTGCTAAGACTTGTCCCTTTACGGCACGCGAGAGGCACGAAAGTTATATCGAATTGCAATAATATCATTGACCATCCGGCAAGTCTGCCGGAAAGTGTTGGACGAGTCATCAAGTATTGCAATGGATTAAACTTCGAGATCGGGTTAACCTTATGAGAAAGCATGTAGTGCTCGAGCTTTTGAGCGGCGAAGATCGAGGCCAAACAATGCTTTTCAATTGCGGGATACCTTACTTCCGTCGGAAGTAAACGACGGCTTAAGTAGTAAAGAGCATTTTCTTTACCCTCATCATTGACTCAGGCCAACGGGGCTCGAGAGAGTCGTCTAAAGCCGCGGTGTAAAGTATCGGCGGTCTACACGAGACTAGGGCTGCTAAGACGGGAGGTGTCATTAAATATTGTTTAATGTCTTCGAAGGCCTTACGGCATTTCTCTTCCCAAATAAATTTGGCGTCCTTTTTAACTAGTGCCGAGAAAGGCTGACACCTACCGACGGAGTTTGAGATAAAGCGTCGAAGATATGCCGACTTCCCTTGAAAAGATCGTAGTTGTTTTAAGGTTTTGGGAGGCGGCATTTCTAAGATAGCTTTAATCTTTTCCGGATCGATTTCAATTCCACGATGTCGGACAACGAATCCTAAGAATTTCCGGAGGTGACGCCGAAGGCGCATTTAAGGGATTCATCTTAAGGTTAAATTGTCTTAATCGTTCGAAAACAATTCTCGAATCATACGAGTGGTTTTCCTTTACTTTGCTTTTGATGACCACATCGTCCACGTAGCATTCGACTTGATTGTGGATGAGATCATCAAAAATTCTTGTCATTGCTCTACGGTAGGTTGCTCCTACGTTCTTCGATCCGAATGGCATCACTGTGTAGCAAAATACTCCGATCGGCGTTCTGAATGCTGTAAGCTTTTCATCTTCTGGAGCCATTTTTATCTGGTTGTATCCTGAAGATCCATCCATGAATGAAAATATTTCATGCGTTGAAGCAATGTCGATCATTAATTCTGGGATCGGTAGAGGGAATTCATCTTTTGGACATGCCTTATTTAAATCTCTGAAGTCCACACAGATTCTGATCTGACCATTCTTCTTTACGTCGGCACCACATTGGCTAGCCAAGTCGGGTATTGTTCTTCACGGACAAATTTAGCGTCTATTAGCTTTTTAACTTCGGCTATGACTTGTTGTTCGATTTCTAGACGCATTCTTCAGCGACCTTGTCGACTTGGAACGAAGTAGGATCCACTCCTAGCTTATGAGCTGCGACCTGCGGAGCTAATCCTGGCATTTCATCGTAGCTCCAAGCAAAACAATCTTTAAATTCCATTAATAACTTGATTATTTCTTCGGAGTCTTCTTTGTTGAGTAAGGAGCTAACAAAGGTAGGTCTAGGCTCTTTGTTAGTACCTAAGTTAACTTCCGTTAACTCATCTATTGTAGATTTGATTTCTTCTTCGAATTCTGGTGGAGCGTCTCCAATTTGTAAATCCTCGAGTTCGTCCGTAGTTTCCATGCGGTTTTCATTGGACTTGCAAGTGACAACCAAGCAAAATTCGGTATCGTCAGCCGACCCTACGTGCCGAATCCGAGACCATGTTTTGAATTGGGTGGACGACCGGAGTTATTCCATAATTTTTCAAAATGTTGTGATTGGCCTTTTGTCCATTGTCGAGGTAAGAAACCACGTTGAATTAAATTTTGAACACGGGGAGAGTACCACTCGAAAGGTAATTCCATTAATTCGATGAAGTGACATCTTCGAATTGTACATTATTTTCGGTTTTGGAGGAAGAAGCACCACGGTAGAATTTGATTGGCCTTGCACCGTCGTTACGTACCTCTTTGACCACCATACCCTCGATCTTATTAGAATGGATCGGGGTTAGGGTCATAGTATGTACGTAGTGGTTAATCTTCTCGTACATCGATTTATATTCTTTGTTCTTTTCATCTTCGAGGGAGATCTTGAATTGCGGCTTCTTTCGACTTATTGTTGCTGCTTCTTGCTTGATTTCCTTTTCTTCTTCAGAACTATCATTCCAATCAACATTGATGGCTGGTTTCTTCTGTCCAATTGTCCTAGTGTCTCTACCACGACCTCGTCCCCGGCCTCGACCTCGGATGTGAGTTGTGGAGAAACCTTCACCACCTCGCCGTAAGGGAGTGGTGAGTGACTGTTGGACTAGAACCTCGGAGTTCTTCGTTGTCCTCGAACTTTCTTTGCTTCATTTGTTACGGTATCTCTGGAGAAGATCGTTTTCTTTGGCGGTGCATAATAAGCTGCATCTTCATGGATTCCAATCTCATGTACGGAGAATGGTTGCAAGTCGCCTTTGATGCATTGTTCCCCTCCATCGTAGTATTTGATGCACTGATGCAGAGATGATGGTACCATCCTGTTTTCATGTATCCATGGTCGGCCCGATAGAGCGTTGAATGACGTTTCGAATCGATTATATGAAATTTTGCGGTTGTCTTTGCTAAGTCACCGGTCTTCATCGATAGCGTTATTGACCCGAGGGCTCTTTCTCCTTTACGGTTGAATCCTCTTAATAACATTTTGTCGGCCTCGAGCTCGCGAGCATAAATTTCAAGTATGCTTAGTGTTCGAAGACTCATTATGTTGATTGATGCTCCTGGATCCACCAATACTACGGAGAGCGTAAACTTCCCGATTGTAAGCTGAAATGTACAACGGTCGGTTGTGATGCTGCGTCCCAAGTAGTAGGTCATTATCCGTGAAGGTAACGCCTCGTTGTTCCTTTAACGAGCAAACCTCATCTAAGGAATCTCCGGCCATTTGAGCTAAGCAAATTTACGGATCAAGTAAGGCTTTGATCAGAGCTTCTCTCATCTCCTTTGATAAGATGAGAGCATCGTAAATGCTCAGTTTGGCCGGTAGTTTCCTAAGATGGGCTAGCACGTTGTAGTCCACTTTGTTCTCATGCGTCTCGGCTTCTTCTCGAATGGGTATTTCTTCTGTCGGGGTTGGTTCTTCTTGAACAACCACACGCTTTCCTTTGTCTTTTGGACCCATTCTTGGAGGTAGAACTCTTCCACTTCTTAAGTTGACTTACGTAATTTCTTCGAAATCTAGTGTTGAGCTTCGCCGGTGTCTTCTCCGAATCGGAATGACGCGGCTCTTCCGGATTATCTTCAAAATGCGAAGGCTCTAACTCTATTGTAACTGGAGCTCCTCGAAACTCGCAGATAGATCCGTTGCTTGTTGAACTCTCGTAGCCTCCTTGATGGATGTCTTCTTCGTTATTTTGCTCGTCGAGATCGTGTATGATTTGAGAATTGCTGTTGGTATCGAAGTCGATGTCCGGATTGTCGCTAGTTACGTAATTGTTAAAAACAGTCAAAACGTAGCCAACGCCATCACCCTTATCATTATATGATCCCACCGAAGTGAGTAGATAATCATACAAAATCAGAGGTTCGAGGGATTTCTCCCTTGAATCGGAAACAACTATCCTAGGATAAGCAGTCCCTAGTCTAGCCTTAGGAGTCTCGGTCCCCTCTTCTTCGTCAATTTTCTTCTTTTCTTTGATCGTCTCCTGTTGAGGTGGTTCTTCTATCGCAAGTGATAGTACCGGCTTAACGGGTCTCGAACTACGAATTGAAGCTCGCACCGAGGCGGTTCGGATGTTGTCTAAAATCTTCTTCGAAGACCTCGTCCGAGCGGTAGTCCATCCATCGTCGGTTGCATAGGGATCTATCGGAATGACGGGATCGGTTGAGATAACATTGACGGAACCTCCTTTACGGGGTTCCTTCATGTACTCCTTCGGGATTGTTATATTTCCTTTCCGAAGGTTGTCGTTGAGCCAACTTTAAAAGGTAATGCAATCTTACATCTTGTGCCCGAGCATCCGATGGTAGGGGCGAAAGTTGGGATCACCGTTCTTGTTGACTTCCTCCGGTCTTTTAGGTTACGGCGGTGGAAATCTGGAGTTTTCATTAGGCTACGGAACATCTTCGATCACTACTTCATTTTTGAACGGATATTCTCGCTCGGAAGCTCCCTCGATGTACGTTGCGGACGGGACGGTTGTTCATCTTGCGGAGACGACTGATAGTTGGACCGGGGTTGCTTGGTAATTCTGTTGTGGTTCTTGCGGCCGTTCGGTGGTATTTGCATCGGTTGCTTGCCTTTGTCAGCTAGCTGCAATGATCCCGGATTTCTTTTCGAAGGTCTTCACCGGCTTACGCTTGTCCAGTCTTGTCGGCGAAACTTAATTGCTTCACCTCTTCTTGCAAGCTTCCGGCCTTGCTTAACAACTTCTCGAAAGTCTTAATAGTGAACCCTTTGAGGAGAAGTGCTTATCGGGCCGTGAATGCTTTATAAGCAAGATGCCGGCTGCATGTTGTTCTTGCGGTTGTGGTTCACATTTCATGCTTAAGTTTCTCCATCGAAGTATGTAATCCACCAAAGTTTCATTCGGCCTTTGTTTCTCTACCACTAAATCACCTATAGTGATGTGGTGCGAGCTCCGACAAATCGCTTGATGAAGAGGCTCTCTAGCTGCGAGAATGTCTTCACCGAGCCATTGGGTAGTACGCATACCGGTCGAAGGCGATTCTCGACGGACTGCTGACGAGCTGTCGGAAAAGTAGCGCATCGCTCCCGCCGGCATTGCAACAAGCGGCACGAAAGTGTGCGACATGCTTGTCGGGGGTTCCGGTTCCATCGAATGTCTTGAATAGAGGTGGTACGAAGCCTTTCGGGTATTGGACGGCGTCGAATTCTTCGGGTAAGGTCTACCGTCCGAATGGATGTCCCGTTCTTCGATTGTGCTTAAGGCTTCTCGCACTCGTTGTTCTACCAAGTTCTTGATATCCTTTTCGGGGATCATACTTTGTGTTGTATCCTTTTCAGTTGGTCATCCCCATTGACGGATGTAATCTCCTTTCCTCCGTCTACTGATGTGAATGACCTGCGGGGGTGTCTCTCTATGTGGTTGTACTTGACTGCGGAGAGTGGCCGAGCTACGGCCATCTCTTCCATCCTTTTCGCCATTTGAGCGATCGTGTCGTCCTTTTCCTGAAGCTGTCTTCTCATCGATTCCGGCTCCTCTCTTCTGCGGTTGCAGGAGCACCTTGCGAAGGCGATGAAGCTCGTGTCTCGACCATATTGATTTATGCATATTCGTCGTCCATGAACTCAGAAGAATCGATCTCATCTACGAACTTTTCTTCTCTTTCTTTTGCCAACCGTCGGATATCGGTTCTCGAGCTTTTCCATGGCATCTTTTAGCGGAGCTTTACGTGTGTCTTTGCGGTTGTCATGCGATAGGCTGCCGGGTCCTTTTCACGAGTCCCCTTTATCGCGGTAGCACTTTCTTCGATTCCGGCCTCTGGCGAGACTTTCTTTCTCGGTCTGTTGTTTCGATCTCAGTCGCCCCGTAGTGGGACGCCATACCATCTTTCTAGCGGCGGAAGGTCTAGGACCGGATGGTGCGTCGGCCGAATGTCTGGAAGGTGGTATCCTCCCTAGTCTGTAATCCACGAGACTACGACGGGCGGGCTAGCCTTCATTCTCTTGCTTGGCTTTTCTATCGTGACGGCGGGCTCTACTCGGGGCCCGAGACGGGATTTGGCCGGCACCCGCCCTATCCTTCGTAGAATCTCCGATACGGGGCGGTTTTCCTTCCTTGCTAACTTTTCTACCAAAGTTTGCGGTCGAAGCAAACGGCGTAGTTCTAGTTCTTTTCTTGCGGCTATCGTTGTAGTATGCGGGGCTGAGGTAATGTGGCGACAATCTTGCGAACATTCTCCTCATCCTCTGCGGCGGAGAGGGGATGGAACCTGCTTCCTCCCAAAAGTGGTATGTATTCGGGCGAGTGGATGTATATTCGGCAGCGGTGTATATTCTGGCGGCTGCGGAATTTCCTCGGGAAAGCAATTTCAGCGGCTATGGCTTCTCTGGCGATCCTTCTACTTCTATTTCTTCTTTGGGTCTTTGTTAGTGACGGAATCTTTGAACTGGACCCGATTTCGAAAACAGAAGGTCTTACAGGAAGATCTGTACCCTCCACGGTAACAGGTTTACCATAATTCTGGATTTCTTTCCCCTTTGATTTGGCAGAAGTCGGGGTAGGTGCGGAAACAACTAGACCAGGTGGGGGTAGTAAGAACAGGTCCTCCTGCGGACGGCGGTACTCCTCCTAGTCGGGACCTTTTGCGGGGAGGAAACTCTTGGGTCGACCTAAGGTTGAACTCGAGCGGTGGCTCCTCGGCTTCGGATACCTTGTTCGTCGGTGCAAAGAGGGAGACGTCGGTGACCTTGATGTTCGTGTTTTCGAATCCACTGTCCAAATCGGATGATCCCATTGTCGGGCGGCTCATCCTTATAGACGACGAAAGTCCGGTCCGTTGGTGAAGGAGAAAATCGGTTTCGGGGCTTCCATTTCTGCGAGGTAGATTACGGTTTGTCGGTCCCGAGTTATGCTTCTTTTCTTTAGGACGAAAAGAAAGGAATTGAAAAGAGTCGAACTCATTTTTGTTCATGTATTTATAAGAGGGAATCATTTGTTAAAAGAGTCACTTATTAGAGGGTTTGTTTATTTAGAACGGAATGTTCGAAAAGTGTAGAGAAGGTAAGGAATCCGATTCGGAGTTGGAAAGGAAAAGAAAGTCTTAAGCAAGACTTCTCGACTCGAAGGATCATTCCTAAACTAACACTTGATCAGGGGTCCGCCCCTCCTCGGAAATGAGGTAAAAGGATCTCGGAACCTCTGCGTTTAGGGGTGTCTAAACGGTGGCTCCTAAATCCGAGAGAATGTTGGCTATACTCATTCGAGATAGAAATGAACATAGTATTCCAACGGAAAGAAGGGTAGTTTGATCCACAAGGGACATGGATACACTTCCGATTTTTGAAAGCGAATTATCGATTATAATGGAGAGAGGAATTTTCCCAGTGAGTCGCTGGAAATCTGTCGGCATATTTTTAGGTTGTGTTTTATTTTAAAGGGGGTCGCCTAACGAAATTCGTCGGCGAATTTTTAATTTAATTAAAATAAATAGTTTGAAAAGTAGTATTTAATTTTGAAAATAATTTCAACTTTGAAGGTTTTAAGATATGAGACTAAACCGATTCTCACATCCCAAATAGTTTATATAAACGAGCACCGCACCATGAGCCGTGTATCTATCCCTAAGGATAGACACACTGCTTGACGGTGGGGCTCGATTAAATAAACTAGAAGATTTGTGACATCCGTTTGGTACTGCGAACCAATTTTATAAGCCGAGCAAAATTCCCTTGCTTAATATGAAAACATTAAACGGGGTTTATATTACTCAGGTTCTTCAAAATTCCCTATAGAGGCAAGCCCCTATAGTTAATTACATCTTAAGTGACGGGAATCACCTAAGAAAACTCTCGATAATAATCGATAATTACTGCTCTCGGGAATTTGAAAGTTTAAGTTTTCGAGGGATTGAATTTTGGAATTTCAATAGGGAATGGATCAAGTTTGGAACATTTTGTTTTGTGAATCCAAAGGAAGAAAAGTAGGAGAAATCACGGATTCGAAGTGAACTTCGGTAATTTCCCGACTACCTATTGTGTGGCTTAAATTTAGGAAAATCCTAATGTTTATTTAAATGTTTTGATTTTGTCAATTTTAATTAATTAGGACTTATATTTATATGATAGAATCATACAAATAGCATCGAAGATGTGAGGGTTTATGTCGTATCAGACGACTACCTCGGAATCCTAAGTCCGGTTAGGGCTTAATTTACATGACCCGATCATGCAAATGCCTAACAAAGGTTGAGGGTTTATGTTGCACTAGGCAAATTACCTCGAAGTCCTATGGCTTTGTTGTTTAGTTCTAGGAAAGTTTCTTTGATGTAGACTCGAGGTTTCTGCGACGACGATGGCCGTCTTGTCCATCATGCTCCGAGCTCCTTGTTGTCGCGGAGGTTTGGTTTTTAGAAAATATAAATCGGGGGATGAGAAAAGTGTTTTGGTTTAGAGAAAATCTTAATTTCCAAGTATTTTTTATGTTTTAATTAAAACAAATCTTAAAGTTGATTATAACGACACCGGTTAAGATCCGCGGTTCCATCCTTCCGGCATCATTATTTTTATCGGATTCACTTAGTCCGGATGAATTTGCTAAACTCAGCTGAATGAGTTCCACACTTTCATTTAGACCGAGGGAAATCCCGTTAGCAACACGTAGGTTACATCATCCGAGGTATTCCCGATCATCCAACGGGACGTTTTAATTTAGTTGTAATTGTAGTTTTGTGTTCTGTTTGTGATTAAATTTTGAGTTGTTTTATATTTTGAAATGTTGTGGCGGTGAATTTTATCTTGCAATGACTTTTAACTTAGTTTTGGTTTCAGTTTTAGGGTCTATCCTAAAGGTGTGAGTTTTCATGCAACGAGTTGTTTATCATGCAAGAAAAATAAGTGCAATGCGATTAAATAAATTGCAATAATGTAAATTGCAAGAAAGTAAATCGCAATAAAATAAAAGCGTACCTGGAGGGTCTTCCCGTCATCCCAGCTGCACTTAAAACATAATTAGAATATTTAAGCAAGTTTCTAGGTAAAGCTAAGGTAAGGGTTATGGTTTTCTACCAAGTTCCTAATCCTATAGTCTGAGTCATTTCCTATGACGTCTAGGTCTTTGTATTTTTGTTTGAAGACGATTTTCTTCATCGAAGAATAATTAAATTCAATTGTTCTTATAAATGTCCTATCATATTGAGGAAGTGCTTAAGAAGAATCTTAAACATCTTTTCAATATTTCTAGGATTGTTTTAAGTCCAAATGAATTCGATTATATAAATGAATTAATCGTTCGAGAATTCAAGTTTCGTTGTTATCTTACTCAGTGAACTAGGACATTTGAATGTCCTATAAGTGAAGTAACATTTCATTTAATGTTCTATTTAGGAGTTATGAAAACTAAAGCTTTTGAGGGTAAATTAGTATTCAAATGATTTGGTTTAAGTTAAAGAGTTTAAATTTGGAATAGTGTTGAGTTATTTTAGATTTATTTTGAATTCTTTATGTCTTTGGTGATGTTATATTTAATTCAATTTAATTTAATTTAATTGAGTTTTAATTTAATTTAATTCAATTGAGTTTGATTTGATGTTAAATTAATTTAATTTGATTTGATTTAATTTTAATTTAATTTGATTTGATTTAATTTAATTTGATTTAATTTAATTTAATTTAATTTAATTATTTAATTTAATTTAATTTAATTTAATTATTCAATTTAATTTAATTTATTTAATTTAATTTAATTTAATTTGATTGTTTAATTTAATTTGATTTGATTTAATTTAATTCAATTATTTAATTTAATTTAATTTTTTTAATTTAATTTAATTTTAATTTAATTTTATTTAATTTAATTTAATTTAATTCAATTATTTAATTTAATTTAATTTATTTAATTTAATTTAATTTTAATTTAATTTAATTTAATTTAATTTAATTTATTTAATTTAATTTAATCTTAATTTAATTTTAATTTAATTTAATTTAATTTTAATTTTATTTTATTTTTAATTTTAATTGAAATTTTTTTAAAAGAGTTTAATAATTAAGTCTTTTAATATTTTAAATTTGAGTTATCATTTTAATTAAGAATTGAATATTAATGAGATAATTAATTTAGGGATTTTTTAAATTAAAGAATAAATCTCTTCCTAATAATATCCCTTATTTTAATAATTCCAATTTTATTATTCTTCCAAATTTAATCCATTATTTAATTAAAGTTTAATCATTTTAAAATTGCTTAATGGGTTTCTACCCTTTAATTATTTAAATTTCAATCATCCAAATCAGATTAGGATCAAATATTTTATTTGTTAATTTTTTATTAAACCTAAAGTTTTAATTAAGGATTAAAATTTTAATTACCATTTTACCCTTTAAGCTTAATAATTTCATAACTCACTAAATTGAACTCAAATGAACTTGAAATTTTTATGTGACTTTACTCATATGTCAATAAATACATGAGAGGAGAAAATGTGATTTTTCTGTATTTAATTTATTTATATAATTATTTTTGGTGGAAAATAGAGATTTCCAAGGAAAATTTAATAACATGACCAAGGGAAAGTTTCTGTCCTTAAGAAAATTAGGGGACATTCCTAATGACCAGAGAAGCACTTGGACCAATTTTGGTGATTTTATGAATTATATTATTTTTATTATAATTATTTTAAGTTTTGGAGTGTTAATTAATTTAAAAATAAAATAAATGTTGAAAAATGAATTTTATATTTTTCAAAAATTACTCTGATATCAAGGAAACCAGAGAAGCAAATTTGGCAATTTTCTGTTTTTTCTATAATTTATTATAATTATTTTAGTGAAAATGCTAGAAAATACATTTTTTTTAATTTTAAAATTACCTTAAAGCTTTAAAATTTAATATCTCACCAAATAGACCTAAGAAAAATGTGGGATTTTTTCCTATGTGATTAAAATTCAAAATGTGACATTTTGGTGAATTTTATTATTTTTGTGACTTTTATTATTTTTTAATTATTAAAAATATTAAAATATGATTAAAAATCAACTTTTTTAGAAAATTGAAATTTTAATTTTCTTAGGTTCCCCTGATATCAGAGAGGCTCCAAAACCAATTTGGTGAATTTTTGAAAGGTATTTTGAAAGTTATGAATTTTTTAAGTTTAAAATGACTAAGTGGCTTAATCAACCCAATTAGTGGGGCTAACGAAGTCCAATTGACCTCAAATTTTTATGGTGGGTTCCTCTGATCCTAAAGGTCAGTGGAGAATTGATTTCAAGTCAATTTGATGCATGGTTAACTTTAATTAATTAAAGACCTATTTTGGGTTTTTAAGCGATTAGGGTTGTTTTAAATGAACTAAGTCAAAACCTATTTTTCCTAAGGTTCTCTAGCCATAAGAAACATCACTAAATTTTCCTAGAATTTATTTCACAACATGCTATTTATTGGAATTAAAATACTCAAAACAGTAACCTGAATTTGAAAAATCAATAACTTTTCATAGGGATGGCCTCTGACTTTGGAAAATTCAGGGAATGTTCCCAAATTCAGAGGCTTCAAAGCCCTATGGTCTCATGCCATGGTGAATTGTATGCATGCATGGAGAATTAAAATAATGCAGAGAGTAAATAAATTATAAAAAATAAAATACTTGATGAAATTAAATGATTTCTTCTCCACATTATTCTCCTCCGTTCACCGAAGCGAGAGGGTATTTTTATTTTATTTTTCGATTTTTCTACACGGAGATATGAATTTTTGAAGTTTAGGGAATTAAATAAATAGAAAAATATCCTAATTTTCTATTTATCCACGTGGCGCCGCGTCGACCTCGGCGGCTCCGAACGCACACGCGTCGCGCTCCCGTTCGACGCCGCCATCCGAGTCGGCGGCCGGGCCCCGCGGTTCTCGTACCGTTTCCTGATCCGACGCGATCTCGGCCGTCCGTCCGCGTGTGTATTAAATGGACGGCATCCGTTCATCGTCCCCGAGTGTCCTCGCCGAGAGCCGTCCACACTAAATCCCTAATATCTCGCTCGATACTCGATGGATTTTTATGTTCTTATGCTCTATGGATTCGTCTTGAAGAGACGAACACATCTATACGGTTAACATGCATTGAAACTAAGGCATTTGAAATGGAGAATCTCCGGAAGCTCGGGATGAAGAATTAGCTCATACCTTTGCTCGGAGAAGTGTGGCTTCAATCCGAGAGTTGTTGCACCTTCGATTGGATCCCAGCGAAGCTCCGGATGAAGTCTCCTGGTCGCGGTGAATTGTACGGATGTGATTTCGACCAAGCCCGATCACAAAGCTTGGAGGTCCGGAGCAAGCTGGGTGGCTCTGGAGATGGGGCTTTTGCTGGTGGACACCTTCCCTTGGTGCGGTGAAGGTGTAGAACCAATCAATTTAGGAATTGGCTCACTTGTGGAGAAGTGTCCTGGTTTTGGGTGGAATTTTAACTTTGAAATTGAGCTCACAGAGGAGAAATGGCAGGGGGATCTCACTGGGGATCAAGTGCTCTGTGTATGGGGAGGAGTCTGGAACAATTTTGGCAGAGTTTTGGCAAGGTTTGTGCTTAGCTCTTCTCATGGCCGAGAGGGGTGGAGTTTAAATAGGAGAGGGTGGAGGGCCTCCCAGGGAGAGTTAGGGCTTGGGATCAGCTGCTCTTGGCAAGAGAAGAACAGTTACAATGGCCACTGGGGATGGGGCAGCTCAGCAGGTGATAATTTCAAAGTTGGCTCACATGTGAGCTCTCGGCCATGGTGTTTTCTGGCGGCCTGGTGGCCGGCCGGCCAGGCATGGGTCACCCTCAAGGTCAGGTGGGTCAGGGCTGGATCTTGGTGCAAGCAATTGGCCATTACCATGTGTAAAGGCTTTGATTCAAAGTAGAATGGGGCATGGCTAGTTTTGAGTCTAAATGGGTCAATCCACCCATTTGGGCTTGGTGCACCCTTCAAGGTGGCTTTGGATGCTGTGGGGGATCAAAGGGATCGAGCTGGTTTGGCATGGAGAAGTCTCCATCCAAATATATTTGGATTAAATTTAAGTTTAGGTGAAACATGATTAAGGCTAATGAGCTTTAGGGATTAAGGAAAGCCCCCCTCTTCTTACCCAATATGGCATGGTGGAGTGTCCAAAGCTCTCATGGCTCACATGTGGCTCATGCATGGCTTCATGGCTCACCTTTGGCTTGGCAAAAAGTTTGGTCGATTTCATAAAAAAGGATTTTAAGGATTTTGGATAATTTGGTGGAAATTTGGATGAAGCTTGATTTGGAATAATTTGATGGTGAATTTAGGACTTAGGTAATGGATTTAATTAAGTGGATGACAAATGGAGATGTCATGTGGGCTTTAGGGTAGATTTTGGGCCTTTGGATGTGGTGAAGTGGGCTTTTATGAAAGTTTAAGGGAAATGGGCTTTTGATTTTAGGATGGGCATTTGGATAAAAATTTTGTGAAGAACTTTGTCAAATAAATGTCATAATTGGTTTAGGGATGTTCTATGAAGGGCTTGGAATCAATTTGGTGTGATTTGGAGTTGAATTGGTTTGAATTTGGATTTATTTGGTAAGTGGGCCTATGTAGGTCCAAGTGGGCCAAGTTGGGCTAATGTTGGGCTAGGGTTGAAATTTATATAAAATCAATGTTGAGAAATGTTTATGGGAGTGTTTCAAAGAGGTTTTGACTTTGGTTGGGCTTTGATTTTGGGGTTTGGGCTCATTTGGGTTAGGTTTGGGTTTAGGTAAAAAATGGGCCTTTTAACCTTGGTTTGAGTTTGAGTGGGGTTTAGGTCTAAATTTTGGGCAAATCATGTTAGTATTTTGTTTGTGGGAATGTTAAGGAAGATTTAGAAAAGATTTGGGGTTAATTGGAATTGAGTTGGGTGAGTTTGGGTTAGGTTTAGGTCATGGGTCCAAATTGGGCTTTAAGACCAAAAGTGAGATTGGATCCAAATTTCAATCAAATTGGGCTTGTATTTGGTCTAGATTGGTATTGGGGATGTTGAATTGAAGTTTAGAATTGAATTGGACCAAAATTGGGGTCAATTGGGTAGGTTTGGTTTGACATTGGGTGCACTTAGGGTTAAAATGGGTCAAATTGGGGGTTTTGACAAAAGTAGGGTAAATTGACAAAATTGGCCCATGGTGTAGTTGGACAAAATGAAATTGGAAATATTTGGGATTTTCTGGAATTTTTTGGGAATTTTCTGAATTTTTGGATTTTTAGGCGAGAGGGGTATTTTGGGTATTTGGAGGGTATTGGGAGATATTTTTGGAATTTTTGGTATTTTTGGGTATGAATGATCAATTTAAGTGATGTGGAAATGTTTGGGATTGATTTTGGAGAATTTTGGGTAATTTGGAAATTTTTGAGAAATTTGGGTAATTTTAAGGGTTTTGGGTAGGTTTAGTAGGTGTAGGGTCTCGGGGGTCAAAAATTGAAAATTTGGGAAATTGAAGATTGGGTGAATTTGGGTGGAAAGAAGTCATTCTGGTTGAGCCATGAAGTCACATCAAGCCCACATGAGCCATGAAGGGACTCACTTGAGGCATTCACTATGTTGTTTCTAACCCTCTTAGCCAAGGGCTTAGGGGTTAAGGACCATCCATGTGGATCACCTACATGAGTCGGGAGGTCAAGTTAGGTATGGGTGTGGTTTTAGGAGGTATGTGGAAGTGTAGTGTGTAGGTGTAGTGTATAAGTGTGGTGTGTGTAAGTCGGCCCCTTCACCGAGACCAGAGCCGCCGGGGTAGTCCTAAGGCCAAAGAGTCCTATAGGAACTCCTCCTTTAAACTTCCACATTTGATTTCAACCCTCTAGGTGATTAGGGGTCTATAGTCAAGTTTGTGGAGTTTGCAGGGAGTCAAGAAGTGGTTTGAATTTCTAAAATGTGGGTCCCAATTCTAGTCCTCTAAGATAGTCAAAGGAAAAGCCTAAGGCTAGATCCTAAGTACTAAAGAGAAGAAGAGAAGACCTCATCAAAAATGAGGTCAACAAAGTGCAACTGAATAAGAACATGGATCAGATAGACAATAGATGAAATCTAAACCCAATAGAACATACCATTCTAACAAAGAAATAAAAATTGACCGAGTCAGAAATATCAAAGAGGTTGGATGGTTAAAACATACTGACACGCCTAAAATATATACGCTTATTGCTATATCATTTTACTTATTTTTGATGATATTACACTTTAAAGGAAGTTATTTTGTATTTTTTTTAGTTTTAGGTAAAAGAAATGGTGATTGGAGCAAAAGGAAGCAAAAACGGTGCAATTTGGAGCAAAAACGAGCAAGAAATAAAATTCTGCCCTGACACCTTTCGATAAGTCTTTTGATGTTTAATCCCTTTTACACTTCTTGTATATTTTTGAATGAGATTATATTTTAAAGAAAGGTTATTTTTATTCTTATTTTGTAGGGCTATCTGTTACGAACGCAACGCAACTGAAATGGGGCGAAACGGAGTTGAAAAGGAGCCAAACGGAGCGAAACCGTGGAGTCGCGCAGCAGCCTGCTCGCCGACGGCGAGATTGCTCTTGCCGACAGTGAGATTTTCCCGAGACCACCGAAATATAGTCAAAAAGGCCACCGACAGCGTCCTCGAACCCGCCTACAGCTGCCCGGATGACCACGAATCAACATTTGGCGGTTTTGGGCCAATATTCGACGTATTTGGATGCTTTTTCGAAGGGGTGCTTAAGGAAACTCTTCAAAATTCATTCATACTCTTTAAAATGGTGAATATATGTTAGAAATGGGTGAGAAAAACAATAGAGGAAAGGAGACAAAAACTTATAGGAATGTTTATGATTCTTAGATTAAGAGTAGAAATGTAGATTTATACCCTTTTGGAGAGATTGGAGATGAGATTTTGAGAGAATTTGTAAGGGATTTCGTTAGCATTGCATGGATCGCTGGGAGACTTTATGGGAGAGATCTTCGTCTTTCTTTCAAGGGGAAAATGCTAAGTATTGTTCTTTATTATCTTATAATTTGGTAAACATTTATTTAGTGGATTTGCTTTTGTTAAATGAAGTTTCCTTCATGTTTTCTTCGTGCTTTGTGACGCATCTCTCTTACTCTTTCTTCTTCTTTGGAAATAGTGGCATAAGAAGATTATGTCATTGTTTTCCTTTTACTTTTCTTTTGTAATGAGTAGAAATCATGTTTAGGATTTTTTTATGCATGGTAGAAGTAAATTTAATTATAAATGTGATGGTTTTTACTTGCACTTCATTTACATTGCAATAAGGGCCCATTGAAGTGTTAAAATTCGTTGTAATTGCATCGACCCAAAAGAGCTGTGTAATTCTTAACAAAGTGAAACCACATTCAAATTCCATGGATGGTAAAGTTTATGGGAATTGAATGCAAATAAATAGGGAAATAATATTAATCGGGCATAGAATTGGAGATTTTAGAGTGACGAGGATAAAATCCTCAATTCGGTCCTATCATTTTGGTGCTGAAGCGGAGATTTTAGCCTTCAAGTGAGGGAACGTGGGAGCTCCGAAGTGAGAGCCGGTATCCTCCCAGCCTAACCACGGATTCAGTAACTAAGCATAGGATTAGTCAATGTTCTTTATGCCTGGATCAAAGGGTAAAGAATAGGATTGCTCCTATTTAGCACATATAATATTTAATGCATCTCAATCCTATACACTATCTATTTCATTACATAAGAAAAGCAGTTTTTAATATCTCAAAATTCTCTAAACCAATTCATCCAAAAGGGATTATCTTTAGAATTATTATTTGCATTTAGTTATAGTTACTATTACATTTAACACTTGCTTTTAGGAGTAGTTGTTAGATAAAACACAATTTTATTCGACATTCTAAACTAAGGACTATTAGTAGTATACTAGAATTTAACTAAAGACTTCTTACTTCACTTCCTCGTGGGATCGATACTGGGGTTTTTAAAGAAAACTCTATATTTCTTGAAACGATACGCATACTTTTGTAGTACCCCTAGTGTGTAAAATATTTTCTAATTTTTATATCAATTAAGATTTTGCACACTAACCGCTATTTATAAATCAGGTCAAGTTTTTGGCCATTTTTTGAAGTTAATTTACTGCGTAATTGCGGGTCGGGTCAAGTTTTTGGCGCCGTTGCCGGGGAAGCTTCGGTAAGAACTTTAGGAGAATTTTAGTTGAAATAATTAGGCTTAGACTTGGAAAACTGTAGTGTCGTAAAAACTGTTTTGTGTGAAAAGTGTTTTTATATAAAAAAGTTTTTAGAATAAAAATTATTTTTATATGAAAAATAAGGTTGTGAAAATGTTTTGTTGTGTTGAATATATTTTTGGTTTTATTTGTTTAATTGTTAATGTATTGTTTGTTATGTTACGTATGTGAAATAAATGATCTACAAGACTTGTACCTTATGATTCCGAGTTTGAAAAATATAAAAAATAATAAAAATACAGAAAAGACTCAAAAAACTAGAAATGGAAATGAAAAACTTTCAAGATAATAACTTGGAAAATCATCATAAATCACTGAGGGATTACATAAATCCTACGACAAATGAAATTCACTTAATTATATAAAACCCTGTCGTATAAGCTGACTCATTTGAAATAAATCCTGAGATTATCCAACTGGTGCAGAAGAATCAGTTTGGGGGAACTCCTTTAGAAGATCCCTATTTACACTTATCAAATTTTCTAGAAATTTGTGCTACATTTCTTTATAATGGCATGTCAGACGATGCCGTTAGGCTAAGGCTTTTTCCTTTCTCACTAAGGGATAACACTAAAATGTGGTTATACTCATTAGCCTCTGGCTCTACAAAAATTGGAAGGAGTTAACTCAGAAATTCTTAGCTAAGTATTTTCCACCTTTAAGGACTACTAAACTTAGAAACGATTTTATCTCATTTTATCAGTATGAAGGAGAATCAATATATGAGCGTGGGAAAGATTTAAGGAACTCCTAAGAAAGTGTCCACACCATGCTCTGCCCGATTGGTTAATCATTCAAACTTTTTATAATGGGTTAGTAGGATCCCATAGGTCTATAATTGATGCTGCTGCTGGGGGATCATTAATGTCAAAATCATTTGATGAAGCGTATGTGTTAATTGAAGAAATAGCTACAAATGAATTTCAATGGCCATTTCCAATGGTAAATCATAAACATATAGCTAGTGTTCATGATACATATGTGATTGGAATTCTTGCATCTCAGGTTGCTGCAATATCAAGGAAGTTGGACCAATTTGGAATGAACCAACCTCAATTTACTCTTGTAAGTGAGGAAAGTTCATTAGGGCCTATAATTGATTCTAAATTATCATATGAGACTTTAAATACCATAAACAACCCGTACTCTAACTTTTACAATCCAAATTGTGAGAACCATCCTAAATTTAACTGGAATCATACTACTAATGGTGGAAACCTAAAATGGGAAAATAATCATGCAAATCATAATGGAAGTTGGAATAATCAGAACACAAACTATAGACCTTCATATCCACCGAACTCTAACAATGATCAACAATTTGAGGATAAGAAGATGTCTATGGAAGAAGTGGTATTGCAAATGGGAAACCAATTGCAAAGTCAAAATATTGCGATTAGAAACATAGAGAATCAACTGGGACAAATTGCTAATTCACTTAGCAAAAGACACCAAGGAACACTTCCTAGCAACATTGAGATCGACCCTAAAAAGAACACTAATGAACAAATAGAAGCTATCCAATTAAAAAGTGGAAGAGATATAGAGGATGTGGTTAGAAAAGAGAAAGATGTTGTGAGAGAAACAAAGGAAACTAAAAGACTTGAAGAACATGTTTCTAAGGATCTGGAAAAATTAATATCTCCAACTAAAATCAGTTTGGAAAAACCACCACCTCCATTTTCTCAAAGACTTATACAACATGAGTTGGATAAAAAATTTTCAAAGTTCATGAAAGTACTTAAGAAGTTAATGATAAATATCCCTTTCACTGATGCTTTGGAACAAATGCCAAGTTATGCAAAGTTTATAAAGGATATATTAAACAAGAAAAGGAAATTTGGAGATAACGATACAGTTGCACTAGGTGAGGAGTGCAGCGCTATACTTCAAAAAAATTTTCCTCGGAAACTTAAAGATCCTTGTAGCTTTATAATTCCTTGTGCAATTGGAGAAACATTATGTGAAAAAGCTTTATGTGATTTAGGAGTGAGCATTAATGTGATGCCTCTATCTATATTTAGAAGGTTAGGTTTAATCGATATTTCTCCCACTACCGTAACCCTTACGTTAGCTGATCGATCTATCATTTATCCAAAAGGAGTTATAGAAGATGTGCTTGTTAAAGTAGATAAATTTATCTTTCCTTTGAACTTTATTGTATTAGATATCGAGGAAGATAAAGAAATTCCAATTATTTTAGGGAGACCTTTCCTTGTTACTGGACAAGCTATGATAGATGAGCAAAAAGGAGAGTTAACTATGAATATTAATGACTATGAAGTCACTTTTGATGTATTAAAGACTATGAAATATCCTGCTGAGAGTAAAGATGATGATTGTTTTTGGATGGATGAAATTGATTTTCTAAGTAAAGACCATTTCTAAGAAAGTTTTGAGAGTAAGTTAAAAGATGAGATTGAAATAGATTTTCATGATGATTCGAAAACATTACTTAAAGAAGACTGTATGTATGTTCAGGAGAGGTGTGAAATGATGGACTCTACCAAAAATAGTAAACTTTTAATTCCATTTGTTGAAAAATCTCGTGAACTTAAGATGGATGAACCCCATACAAATTTAAAGCCTATCTACTTAGGTAATTCATCTATACAACCAATCTTTATATCTTCAGATGCAACTCAATCACAAGAATAACCTGAATTGAATGATGAACAACATAAAATTATTGAATTAGGACTTAGAAAAGAATTTGAGGATAAATTTCGAAAGAACTTTGAGTTGAGAAAAGAGGATAAGGATATTGGAAGACCATTGGAAGAAATTCCTAAGAAATTAGAAAAACCTATTTCCTCAACTAAGATAGATCCTCCATCATTTAATAATTACAAAGGGGAAGAATTGGAAGATAACTTGAATCATAAGAGTGACATAGAAGATATTGATCTAGAATCTCAATTATCTAGAGAGAATCTAATCCAAAATTTGGGACATGTTGAAGTATCTTATAAAGATCCATTTCTTATAAATTTCAAGGATGATATTAATATGCAGATTGATAAAATCATTAGAAGAATATTGGATCTAGAAAGAAATATGAGGAATAATGATATAAATCCATTTGAAAAGGAAGAGCTGAATAAAAAACTAAAATTTGTGAATTTTGTAGGAATCCCTGGATCTGGAAATTATTGGGATATTGATCGAGGAATACTTAAATGGAATTTTTATCCAGGAGGAATCATTTATCGGGCTAATGACGTTAAACCAAGCGCTTTATGGGAGGCAACCCATAGTTATCAGTGTGCTTTGATTTAGTGTGCTCGAGAGTCATGATTGTTAGTGTTGTATTGTGTTTGATTTAGAGTGGATAGACTTGATCTTTATGTGTCATTATAGATTGATAAGTTTGATTTTTGATTGATAGATGTTTGGATTATTAGTGCTTTGATATGATCTTTGTCTGTATTATGAGGGAGGTGATTCCTTAACTTCTTATTATTGCTAGAATTGATTTCTTGTAAAGTTAGATTGACGAGTCCACTATAACTTGGGTCTCACCCAGACTTGAGTTTTACAAGAAAAATCATGAATTTGGAACATTGATAGTTCCATCTTAATTTGTTACTTCCTTTCTACAACTTTATTTTCATTAGGTATAAGTCGCGAATCTATTTGATGAATAACATTAGGATGATCTCACACTATCTTTATAACTGTTAGAGGTGCTTAATTATAAGGATTAGGTGATGCCTGAGATTGGTACCTAGGAGCCAATATATCAGGGATAAACTTATCCTTGGGATTATAATCTATAAAATCTTTTGAAGTGCCTAATTTACTAGTGTAGTGATTACGTTGATTGAAGATTAGTGAGAGGATGGTGGAAATGACTATATCAGTGAGCATGTGTGTGTTTATGTTTGTGTTACAACTTTGTTTAGGTCTTGAAGAACATTTTTATATTCCCTTGTTGAAACATGCTATGCTAGTTAGACTTTGGTTTAGTTAATTTCATTCTGACATGATTAGTTTAAATTTACTTTCTGCTGCATATTGTTTTGTCCTAATGAATAATTATAAATGGGTTTTGATAGACATTTGTGGTAGATAGAATTTTTAAACTGTTTTCTTCCTGCTTATATTTTCTGTACTAAATGCTACATATGTTAAAAATTAAGTTTGGGGGTAAAAAGAAAAATAAAATTTTAATGTGAAAATACTTCCTTTTAGTGTAATTTTATTACAAGCATGTTTTATGTTAGATTTACTTTCTCCTACAGTCATTCTATCCTGATTATGCATGATATGAATTTGATAGGATGTTGTAGTAGCAAGTAGATTCAACCTTTACTTTCTCTTCCTACTACATTTTATGGAATTAATTGCAAAATATTTTAAAATTTAAGTTTGGGGGGAAGAAAAATATTAACTCTTATTTGTTCTCAATTGTTATATTTTCAAAAATTACTAGCATAACTTTTGGCAATTGAACCTCACTTGAGATAACTAAAACTTTTTATTTTAGATGAATATTATGGAAGGATTGGATGAAATTTTTTAGTAATAATGGTTAATTTTATAAGGGTGAGATATTTGGTATGAAAGAATTTGATTATAGTTAACTATTTGAAGTAAAGAAAACTGTATTTTTGAAATGTTAAGAGACTTAAAGTATTGTGTGTTAAAAAGAGATTGTGACTTTATGATGAATAATAAGGCTCATACCTAATTATAAAGTAAGGATGTGTTTCATGTTTGAACTTTAGAAAGAAGAGAGTGAAGTTCAAAATCATTACAGGCTCTCCAGATATAGTAATCCTCATCTTAAAAAAAAAAGAGAGAGAGAAAGAAAAGAGAGTAAAAAAAGGGACTGAAAGTGATCCCGAAAGAAAAAAGAAAATATTTATGAGGAGAAGCTTGAGGAGATGCCTAATCAAAAATTGGCTTCAATTGAGTCACCCTAAAGGGAGAACTTGATTTCATTTCTGAATCTATATTTAAAGTATTGGCCTACATTCGGATGAAGTTTACATGAACTCCTTTTTCACATAATCTTTCAAGACACTCTTAATTTGACAAATTATGCTTTATCTTGAAATAAATAGAAGACTAGAACCCATTGAGTTGATTGCTAAATATTCTTATACCTGTAGCGTTAACCTGAGTTATTGAATTTCTTTCTAAAAATCTAACCAATATATTCCTTTGAATGAAAAATTTTAGTGTATTACAGGTGAAAAGTACATTGCCCTGAGTTATATTTTTATGTAGTAAAAGTGTTACTTCGAGGACAAGTAATGCTTAAGTTTGGGGGATTTTGACACGCCTAAAATATATACGCTTTTTGCTATATCATTTTACTTTTATTTGATGATATTACACATTAAAGGAAGGTATTTTGTATGTTTTTTGGTTTTAGGTACAAGAAATTGTGGTTGGAGCAAAAGGAAGAAAAAACGGTGCAATTTGGAGCAAAAACGAGCAAGAAATGAAATTCTGCCCTGACACCTTTCAATAAGTCTTTTGATGCTTAATCTCTTTTACCCTTCTTGCATATTTTTGAATGATATTATACTTTAAAGAAAGGTTATTTTTATGGTTATTTTGTAGGGCTATCTGTTACGAACGCAACGCAACTGAAATGGGGCGAAACGAAGTTGAAACGAAGCCAAACGGAGCGAAACCATGGAGCAGCACAGCAGCCTGCTCGCCGACGGCGAGATCGATCTCGCCGACGGTGAGATTTTCCCGAGACCACCGAAATATGGCCAAAAAGACCGCCGACAGCGGCCTCGAATCTGTTGACAGCGGCCCGGATGACCATGAACCGACATTTGGCAGTTTTGGGCCAATATCCGACGTAGTTGGACGCTATTTCAAAGGGGTGCTTAAGGAAACTCTTCAAAATTCATTCATACTCATTAAAATGGCGAATATATGTTAGAAATGAGTGAAAAAACAATAGAGGAAATGAGAGAAAAACTTAGAGGAATGTTTAGGATTCTTAGATTAAGAGTAGAAATGTACATTTCTACCCTTTTGGAGAGATTGGAGAGGAGATTTTGAGAGAATTTGTAAGGGATTTCGCTAGCATTGCATGGATCGCCGGGAGACTTTATGGGAGAGATCTTTGTCTTTCTTTCAAGGGGAAAAAGCTAAGTATTGTTCTTCATTATCTTATAATTTTATAAACATTTATTTAGTGGATTTGCTTTTGTTAAATGAAGTTTTTGTTATGTTTTCTTCGTGTTTTGTGCGCATCTCTCTTACTCTTTCTTCTTCTTTGGAAATAGTGACATAAGAAGATTAGCTATTATTTTCCTTTTACTTTTCTTTTGCAATGATTAGAAATCATGTTTAGGATGTTGTGATGTATGGTAGAAGTAAATTTAATTATAAATGTGATGGTTTTTACTTGCACTTCATTTACATTGCAATAAGGGCCTATTATAGTGTTAAAATTCATTGTAATTGCATCGACTCGAAAGGGCGGTGTAATTCTTAACAAAGTGAAACCATATTCAAATCCAATGGATGGTGAAGTTTATGGGAATTGAATGCAAATAAATAGGGAAATAATATTAATCGGGCGTAGAGTTGGAGATTTTAGAGTGACAGGTTAAAATCCTCAATTCGGTCCTATCGTTTGGGTGCTGAAGTGGAGATGTTAGCCCTCAGGCGAGGGGAACGTGGGGGCTCCGAAGTTAGAGCCGGTATCCTCCCAGCCTAGCCACGGATTCAGTAACCAAGCATAGGATTAGTCAATGTTCTTTATGCCTGGACCAAAGGGTAAAGAATAGGATTGCTCCTATTTGGCACATACAATATTTAATGCATCTCAATCCTATACATTAGCTATTTCATTACATAAGAATAGTAGTTTTTAATATCTCAAAATTCTCCAAACCAATTCATCCAAAAAGGGTTATCTTTAGAATTATTATTTGCATTTAGTTATAGTTACTATTACATTTAACACTTGCTTTTAGGTGTAGTTGCTAGATACAACACAATTTTATTCGACATTCCAAACTAAGGACTATTAGTAGTAGACTAGAATTTAACTAAAGACTTCTTACTTCACTTCCTCGTGGGATCAATACTGGGGTTTTTAAAGAAAACTATATATTACTTGAAACGATACGTTTACTTGCGTAGTACCCCTAGTGTGTAAAATATTTTCTAATTTTTATATCATTTAAGATTTTGCACACTAGCAGCTATTTATAAATCGGGTCAAGTTTTTTACCATCTTTTGGAAGTTAATTTACTACGTAATTGCGGGTCGGGTCACATACAAACCCTATATACGATACTACTACCAGAGATTTTGGTATAAAGAATTCCACTTGGGAATTACCGCAATATCCGAGCATGGTTGGTCAAAACATCGCATTCCAACTGTAAGGGTATATGGCTCTCGTGACAACCCAAAAACATCCTTCTAAGAGGGAAAATGCAACACTCTTTTGAAATGAGTGGGAGACTCTAATTCAGACGCGGAAGGAGTGCTTAATCGAATAGAGGTGTCGAGGAAAGAAGCATGGCTTTCCCGCACAAAAGTGGTATCAATCAAACTTAACCTCGGTCAGTCGAGACACTATAGAAAGGTTGGGCAAAATAGAGCGAACCAACAAAATGGTATTTAGCTATAAGACCAAACCAAAACATATCCCTTAAGAGGGAATACGCCACACTCATCTAAAGTGAGTGTGACGAGCATATCCGTAAAAAGGTGCTCAGTTTAGACCCTATGTAGAATGGGTAACCGAACAAGAATACTAGAAAATGGCATGGCTTTCCTACATAAGGCAAATATCAATCAAAATTGACTCTTGTCAATCGAGATATTTTAAAGTTTAGCTAAGTAAGATATGATAACCATAACTGCTTAGTCATAAAGCTAGGCTCAAATCCTCCAAAAAGAGGGCATCTACCACTCTCACTATGACGAGAGGGACGAACGCATCTACCACACTCATTTGTGATGGGTGGGACAAGCTTGCTCGAACCCACTCAAAGCGAGGAACCGAAGAGAAAATATAAGAGAAGTACCTGGCTTCTCTTACACTGATTACTGGTTGCGCTAGGAATAAGCCGCTCGTAAGACTTCCACTTTATCTATTTAGCAATTCAGTAGTCAGTTTTAAGAGATGCACAATACCTCTCTTACTTGCATTGAAGCAAAGAAAGGGTGGGTGCAACCTCACATAAGAGCAAGCCATCTTCATAGGGCAGGCCGCCGGACCCAGAGGGTAGACGCATGATACACCAAAAATATATAGTATTTTTATTCACATTTTTATACCTATTTTTAATGATATTGCACTTTAAGGGAAGGTATTCTGTGTTTTTCTTGCAGGTATGATGAAAATGGATGGTCATGATGAAAGGAGCAAAATTGGATCAAATTTGAATGAAAAATCAAAATTTTGGCACTAGCGGCTAAGCATCGCTGGGCCTGCGCTTAGCCACCACAGTTAAAAATAAAAATTTAAATGAATTTGGTGCTAATTTCAAAGGGGATGGGATGCAACTCTTGGTGATAACTACCATAACTTCCTTTGGGCGACAAGTTTGAATGAAGGGGTGCGTTCTTTGGTAGATACATTGAATCTGGACATTTTGAAGAGACACCAATGAACTTTTTGGTTTAGTATTTAAAGAGAGTCTTAGGAAAGATTAGGGGAGGCTTTAGGAGGCTCTTCCACTGCGTTTTGAAGGGTACTTCCTTTGTTCTTCCATTGCATTTTAAGAGTTTTTATTAAGAGTAGGAGTAGAGAGTAGAAAGGAGAAAAGGGTCGGAGTGAAGTCTTCTTCTTCCCGCTTCTTTTCTTTCTTTTAGTTTAGTTTTTATTAAAGTCTGAAGTCTGTATTCTGAGTCATCGGAGTTGGGAGACTTGCTCTGAGGAGTAGTTTAGCAAAGAGTCAAAGTTTCACAGGAACTTCCTTAGTCTTATAGAGAGGATTTTCAGATAAGTGTTTTACTTTTAATCTTTTTATTAATACTTACTTTCGTTTGTTATCTTTCATATTTTTTTAATCAAATCAATGTTTTTTTTATATTTTCCCAATGCATTCTGAGTAGTTTACTTTATATTTTTCTTTCTTAAATAGATAAGTAATTAATTTATAAATAATTGTTGTGGAAAG
>JAKZJZ010000849.1:0-36087 GCA_022702705.1 Papilionanthe hookeriana x Papilionanthe teres
TAGAGAGAGAGAAGGAGAGCATGAAAATAATAAAGAGAGATGAAATAGAGAGAGAGAGAGCAAAAGAAAGAGTAAAGCCAGAAATTGAAGAGAGAGCGGGAGGGAGAGACAAAGAGAGGGTGACATAAAAAGTTAGAAAGAAGAGAGACTCAAGGAAGGGAGGATGAGAAAGGGAGATATAAAGGGTATATGGAGATAGCAAGAGGGCGAGAGGGCAATAGAGAGAGAGAGAGAGATTGAATTAATTGACTGAAGAGGAAGAGTGAGTAAACTGATAAGAGAGTGTGATGAAAGAGAGTAAGGGTACGTGTGTGTGAGAGAGAAAGAGAGAGAAAAAAGTGATAAAGCATAAATAGAGAAAAGTGTTAGGATGGAGAGAGTGAGAAAGAGAGGGACAAAGGGATGGAGTGAGTGAGATTGAAGAGAGTGAGAGTGAGAGAGGAAGGAGGGTGAGAGAAGAGAGAGTGATGGAATATATAGAGAGAAAGTTTGAGTGAGTGAGAGAGTGGGTAGAGAGAGGAATGGAGAGAGTGGTAATGAGAGAGGAAGAGAGAGTGAAGGAAGAAATTGAGATATAGTGAGAGAGATGGAGAGATGGGTAGAGAATAAGGCTTACTGGGAGAGAAAGGGGGTGAACTAGAAGAGAGTGAGAGGGAGAGAGGGGGAGAGTGCGTGAGATAGAGAAATAAGAGCGAGGAAGGGAGACAGTGGGAGGTAGGGAATGAAACATGAAACATTGGGAGAGAGGGAGAGAAAGATTGAGAGGAGAGCGAGAAGAGAGAGAAATAGAGGAGAGAGTAAGAGAGAGAGTGAACATAGAGTGAGAAAGAGAGAGAAAATGAGGGAGTAAGAGTGAGAGTGGAACCCAGGAAAGAGGAAGAGAAGCTAGAAAGGGAGAGAGTGCGAGAGAGAAATAGAGAAAAAAGAGAGTAAGGAAAGAGTGAGTGGGAGAGAGGGAAAGAGCGAGCGAGCGATAGAGGGAGTAAGAGAGAGGGAGATAAGGAGAGCAGGAGAAAGAGAGGGAGATAAGGAGAGCAAGAGAGAGAGGAGAGCGAGAGAGACTCAGTAAGGGAGCAGGAGAGAGAGAGGGAGAGAGAAAGGGTGAGAGAAAGCAATAGAGAAAGCGAGAGAAGAGATTGAAAGTAAGAGTGAGAGTAAAATTAAAGAGAGTGGGGGAGCCATGAAGGAGAGAGACAAAAAGAGAAAGAAACAGAGAAGGAATAGAGAGTGAGGTAAGAGAGGGAAAGAGAGACAAATAGAGACCGAAATAAGGGAGCGGGGGAAGTAATAAAGAATAAGAGAGAGGAGAAAGTGAGAAAGAAAAGAGATAGAGAAAGGAGTAAGGTAGAGAAAGATTGAGTGATGGATATTCAGAGAAAAAGATAGAGAAAAGAGAGGAAGAGAGAGCAAAGAGCAAGAGAGAGAGAAATACGATGGAGAGTGAGAGACATAGTGAGAAAGAAAGAGAGGGAGAAAGTGATAGATAGAGGGAAAGAGTAAAGAGAGTGAGAAGACAACAAGAGATAGCAAGAAAGCGAGACCAAAAAAAAGATTAGAGAGTGAGAGACATAGTAAGAAAGGGCAAGAATTAGGGAGAGAGTGAGAAAGGTGGAGTTAGAGGGCAAATGTAAGGGAGTGTGGGAGAACTGGGGAGATAGAGGGAGAGAAAGATTGAAGAGAGTGAGAGAGAGAATATGAAAGATATAAGAGGGAGAGAGGGGAAGCAAGAGAGGAAACAATATTGAGCACGATGGAAATAGGGAGCAAGATGACCGTGCATGGAGAGGGGGAGAGAGAGAGGGAGAGAAAGGATGAGGGAGTGAGAGGGATATAGAGAGACGAGGGGTAAAGAAATAGAGAGAGTGAGGGAGAGCATGGTAAAAAGAAGGAGATAGAGAGATAGAGGGAGGTTATGAGAGAGAATAGAAAGAAGAGAGTGAGAGAAGAGAGAAAAAGAGAGGAATAGGAGAGAGCGATGGAGAACATGAGAGGGAAGGAGAGAGATTGATTAAGTGCAAGAGGAGAGAGAGAAGAGAGATAGGGGAAAGAGAGAAAGAGAGTGAAGGAAGGAGGGATTGAGATAGGAAGGGAGAGTAAGAGAATGACTTAAATGCAGAGAAGGAGATGGAGAGGGAGAGAGTTGAGATAGAGAGCGTGGGAGGGAGGGTAGCAGAGGGAGAGAATGAGAGAGAAAGGATGAGAGAGAGGACGAGAGAAAGGGAGAGGGAGAGCGAGAGAGAAATAGAGAAAAGTGGAAGTGAGAGAAAAGAGAGCAAAAGAGAGGGATGATAGAGAACGATAGAGAAAACAAGAGGGAGAGAGTGAAAGAGTGAGTACAAGAGGAGAGAGGGAGGAGCAAAGAGAGGGAGGGATGAATTGAAAGAGGGAGGTGTCGAGGAGGAATGAGAGATGTATGAGAGAAAATAATAAATAATGATACAGTTATGATGAGAGAGAGCAAAATGTGAGAGCAATTGAGAGATAGTGTGTAAGGAAGGGAGTGTGATAGATAGAGGGAGAGAAAGAGTCACTAAAGAGATGGAAGAGAGAGATAGAATAAAGTGAAAAAAGAGAGGGAGAGAGAGTGTGTAAACGAGTGAGTGCAACAGGAGAGAGAGAGGAAGAAAGAGAGGGAGGGATGGATTGAATGAGGGAGGTATCAAGGAGGAATGAGAGATGTATGAGAGAAAATAATAAATAATGAGATGGATATGATGAGATAGAGCAAGATATGAGAGAAATTAAGAGATAGTGTGTAAGGAAGGGAGTGTGAGAGAGAGTGTGATAGATAGAGGGAGAGAGAGTGAGTAAAGAGAGGGAAGAGAGGGAGATAGAAGTAAGAGCAAGAGAGAGAGACAGCGAGGGGGCAAAAGCAGACAAATAACAAAGAGAGATGAAATAGAGAGTGAGAGAGAGAGAGCAAGAGAGAAAGTTAAGATAGGGATTGAAGAGTGAGCGAAGGGAGTGAGGGAGAGGGGGTGTAAGGCAAAAATCGAGAGAGAAGAGAGACTCGGGGAAGCTAGAGCAAAAGATAGTGAGTGAGAGGTAGACAAAGGGAGATATTGAGGGAAATATGGAGAGAGATGGAGGGAGAAAAGACATAGCGAGAGATTGAATGAATGAAAGAGAGAGAGGGAGGGAGGAAGAGAGTGAGAGATGGTTGGAGAGAAAGACTGAGTAAAGTGATAAGAGAGTGATAAACAAGAGCAAGTGGGAGTTTGTCAAAGAGAGCAAGAAGAGAGCATTAGAGAAATAAAAAGTGATAAAGCATAAATAGAGAAAAGAGCTAGTGGGGAAGGGAGAGATGGACGAAGGGAGTGAGAGGGATGGAAGAGAGTGGGAGTGAGAGAGGAAAAGAGAGTGAAGGAAAATATGGAGCGAAGAGTGAGAGAGATGGAGAGAGGGGGTACAGAATGAGATTTAGTGGGAGAGAAAGGGGGAAAAGAGAGAAAATGGAGCAAGAGAGTCTTAGAGTGAGGGAAAGAAAAATAATAGAGTGTGAAACATAGTGGGTAAGGTAGGGAGCTAGAAAGAGAGAGATAAATGACTAAAGTATGAGAGAGAGTGATAGGGGGAGATAGAGGGAGAGAGTGAGAGAGATTGAAGAAAGAGAGAGGGAGTGAGAAAGGGAGAGAGAGAAAAGGATTTAAGAGATAGATAGGAATTGAGAGGGGAAGAGAACGAAAAAGTTAGTGAGCAATATTGAGCTAAGGAGGGAGATTAAGAGAATGCGACAGAAAAAAAAGAGAGAGGGAGATGGAGAGGGAGAGGGGGAGATGGAGGGAGGGAGATTGAGATAGGGGGAGTGGTAGGGAGGGAAGTAGAAGGGAGAGAATGAGAGAGATATGATGAGAGAGAGAGAATGGGAAAGGAAGAGTGAGAGAGAAACATAAAAAAGAGAAAGTGAGAGAAGAGGGAGCAAGGGAGAGGGAATGAGAGAGAGCAATAGAAAAAGAAGAGTGAGGAAGGACTGACTTAGTGAGTACAACAGAAGTGAGAGACAGGAGTAAGGTGAGTAAAGAGAGAAATTAGGGTGATAGAAGGATAGAAGTGAGAAAAAGAGCGAATAGAAGTGAGAGTGAAACTGAAGATAGAGGAAGAGGGGTGAGAAAAGGAGAAAGTGTGAGAGAGAAATAGTGTAGACAGAGTGAGGGAAGAGAGAGCTTGAGAGAGGGAGAGAGTGAACGAGTGAGAGGGAGAGCAAGAGTGAGGGAGATAAGGAGAGCGAGAGAAAGCGAGGGGTGAAGGGAGTGAAAGAGGGAGGGAGACGAGAGAAAGGCAGCGAGGGATAAAGGGAGCGTTAAAAGAGAGACAAAAGAGAGAGTGAATAAGAGAAAATAAGATGGAATAGAGAGTGAGAGAGATAGGGAAAGAGGGAGTGAGAAAGAGAGATTGAAGGAGCTAGTGAGGGGTTAAAGAGAGTTCAAGAAAGAGAAAGGAAAAGAGAGTGAAAGGGTGAGAGTGAGGAGACTAAGGGAAGATCGAGTAAGGGTATGTGGTATAAAGAACGGGAGAATAGGAGAATGATGAGAGTGAGAGGGAGAAATGGAGGGAGAGGAATTTGGAGAGGGATAAAGGTAGGAAGAGGGAGGGTGGGATAGAGAGAGAATGAGAGAGGTTGGGATGGAATCAGGTGAGCGAGAAAGGAGAGAGAGTGGGGAATAGAGTGAGAGAAAAGTAAGAGGAAAAAAAGAAGAGAGAACAATAAATGAGAGTGTAAAAGAGAGAGAGAAAGAGGAAAAGATCCTGAGGGAGAGAAGAGGATATAAGAAAGCGAATGAGAGAGGGGGACAAGAGAGAAGAAAAGATATTAGGACGGTGAGAATGGAGAGAAAGTGTGAGTGAGGGAGGGAGGAAGAGAAGAGAGAGATAGAAAGCAAGAGAAAGAATGTGAAAGTGAGGAAGGGAGCTAGAGAGATATATAGATAGAGAGGAAAAGAGTGAGAGCAAGAATCATGAAAAGAGAGTGAGAGAGAGGTATAGGGAGAGAAGGAGAGTGAGGAAAGATAGAGAAAGAGAGTGCACAAGAGAAAGCGAGGGAGGGAGAATAAGAGAATGAGAGAGAATGATAGAATTATGGAGAGAGAGGGACAACCAAGAAGGGAAAGTGGGAGTGATTGTGAGAAAGAGAGATGAAGCGAGTGAGGGAGTAAGAGTGAGAGTGAAATTAAAGAGAGTGAGGGAGCGAGGAGGGGAGAGAGTGACAAAGGGAGAGAGAAATAGAGAGAATACAGAGTGAGAAAAGAGAGGGCAAGAGAACGGAAGCTAGAGAGACAAAGAGCATAAAAAGGAGGAAGGAAGGGAGGGCGAGAAAGTAATAAACAATGAGAGAGAAGATGGAAGAAGAGAGAGAATGAGAGGAAGGGAGAGAGTTAGATTGATGGATATGGAAGATAAAGAGTGAATAAAGAGAGAGAACAGAGAGTAAGAGAGCGCTAGAGAGCTAGAGAAAGAAGCATAATAGAGAGTGAGACATAGTGAGAAAGGGAGAGAGCAAGAAAGAGAGAGGAAGAGGGCAAGAAAGAGAAAGGGGAGATAGATGGAGAGCGTTAGAGAGACTGAATAGAGAGAGGGAGGAGACAGGAGAGAAAGAAAGATTGAAGAGAGAGATAGGAAGCGAGAGCAAAAGATAGCAAGATTGAGATAGGGAGGGAGATTAAGAGAATGAGTGAGAAGGAAAGGAGAGAAAGAGATGGAGAGGGAGAGAGATTGACATAGAGAGTGGTTGGAGGGGGAGAATAAGGGAGAAAGAATGAGGGAGAGTGAGACAATGGGAGAGGAAGAGTGACAGAGCTGTAGAGAAAGAAAAGTGAGAGACGAGGGCAAGAGAGAGGGAGTGAGAGAGAGCGATAAAGAAAATAAGAGGGAGGGAGAGGGAGTCAATGAGTGAGTGCAATAGGAGCGAGAGAGAAGAATAAAGTAGGGAGAGAGCGAGAAAGAGAGGGATGTAGGGATTGAAAGAGGGAGTGATCAAGCAGGAAAGAGAGATCCATGAGATAAAATATCAAACAATGAGATGGATATGACAGAAGAGAGCAATATGTGAGAGAAACTGTAAGTGAGTGTGTAAGGGAGGGAGAGTGTGAGTGAGTGAGATAGAGGGAGAAATGGGGTGTGTAAAGAGAGAGGTGAGAGGGCGATAGAAGAAAGAGTAAGAGTGAGAGATAGAGAGGGAGTGAAGGAGAGCATGAAAATAATAAAGAGAGATGAAATAGAGAGAGCAAAAGAAAGAGTAAAGCTAGAGATTGAAGAGAGAGAAGGAGAGAATAAGAGATAGAGAGAGGGTGAGATAGAAATATGGAAAGAAGAGACACTCAAGGAAGGGAGGATGAGAGAGGGGATATAAAGGGTATATGGAGATAGCAAGAGGGCGAGAGGGCAATAGAGAGAGAGAGAGACTTAATTAATGAAAGAGGGAGAGACGGATTGAGGAAGAGAGTGAGTGATGGCTGAAGGGAAAGAGTGAGAAAAGTGGTAAGAGAGAGTGATAAAAGAGAGCAAGGGTAAGTGTGTGTGAGAGAGAAAGAGAGAGAAAAAAGTCATAAAGCATAAATAGAAAAGTGTGAGGAGGGAGAGAGTGACAAAGAGAGGGACAAAGGGAGGGAGTGAGTGAGATTGAAGAGAGTGAGAGTGAGAGAGGAAGGGAGGGTGAGAGAGAAGAGAGAGTGATGGAAGATATAGAGAGAAAGTTAGAGTGAGGGAGAGAGTGGGTAGAGAGAGGAATGGAAGAGAGTTGGAATGAGAGAGGAAGAGAGAGTGAAGGAAGAAATAGAGATATAGTGAGAGCGCTGGAGAGATGGGTAGAGAATGAGGCTTACTGGGAGAGAAAGAGGGTGAACTAGAAGAGTGTGAGAGGGAGAGAGGGGGAGAGTGTGTGAGATAGAGAAATAAGAGTGAGGAAGGGAGAGGGTGGGAGGTAGGGAATGAAACATGAAAGTTTGATAGAGAGTGAGAGAAAGATTGAGAAGAGAGCGAGAAGAGAGAGCAATAGAAGAGAGAGTAAGAGAGAGACTGAACATGGACTGAGAAAGAGAGAGAAAATGAGGAAGTAAGAGTGAGAGTAAACCCAAGGAAGAGGAAGAGAAGCTAGAAAGGGAGAGAGTGTGAGAGAGAAACAGAGAGAAAAAAGAGAGTAAGGAAAGTGTGAGTGGGAGAGAGGGAAAGAGCAAGCGAGCGACAGGGGGAGTAAGAGAGAGGGAGATAAGGGGAGTAGGAGAGAGATAGGGATGAAGGGAGTGAAAGTGGGAGGGAGAGCGAGAGAGACTCAGTGAGGGAGCAAGAGAGAGAGAGAGGGTGAGAGAAAGGGTGAGAGAGCAATACAGAAAGAGAGAGAAGAGATTGAGAGTAAGAGTGAGAGTAAAATTAAAGAGAGTGAGGGAGCCAAGAAAGGAGCGAGATAAAAAGAGAAAGTAACAGAGAAGGAATAGAGAATGAGGTAAGAGAGGGAAAGAGAGAGAAATAGAGACCGAAATAAGGGAGGGTAGGGAAGTAATAAACAATAAGAGAGAGGAGTGGGTGAGAAAGCAAAGAGATAGAGAAAGGAGGAAGGTAGAGAGAGATTGAGTGATGGATATTTGGAGAAAAAGAGAGAGAAAAGAGAGGAAGAGAGAGCAACGAGCGAGAGAGAGAGAAACATGATGGAGAGTGAGAGACATAGTGAGAAAGAAAGAGAGGGAGAAAGGGAGAGATAGAGGGAAAGAGTAAAGAGAGTGAGAAGATAGAAAGAGATAGCAAGAAAGCGAGAAAAAAAAAGAATAGAGAGTAAGAGACATAGTAAGAAAGGGCAAGAATAAGGGAGAGAGTGAGAAAGGGGGAGTTAGAGGGCATGTGTAAGGGAGAGTGGGGAACTGGGGAGATAGAGGGAGACAGATTGAAGAGAGTGAGAGAGAGAGAGAGAGCATGAAAGATATAAGAGGGAGAGCGGGAAGCGAGAGAGGAAACAATATTGAGCAAGATGGAAATAGGGAGCAAGAGGACAATGCGTGGAGAGGGGTGAGAGGGAGAGGGAGAGAGATTGAGATAGTGAGAGTGGGAGGGTCAGAAGTGGAATGGAGAGAGGGGAGAGAGAGGATGAGGAAGTGAGAGAGATATAGAGAAGAGGGGTGAAAAGAAAGGAATAGAGAGAGTGAGGGAGAGCACGGTAAAAAGAAGGAGATAGAGAGATAGAGGGAGGCTGTGAGAGAAAATAGAGAGAAGAGAAAGTGAGAGAAGAGAGAAAAAGAGAGGATTGAGAGAGAGCGATAGAGAACATGAGAGGGAAGGAGGGAGATTGATTAAGTGCAAAAGGAGAGAGAGAAGAGAGATAGGGGAAAGAGAGAAAGAGAGGGAAGGAGGGAGGGATTGAGATAGGAAGGGAGAGTAAGAGAATGAGTTAAATGCAGAGAAGGAGATGGAGAGGGGGTGAGGGAGAGAGGGAGAGAAAGATTGAGATAGAGAGCGTGGGAGGGAGGGTTGCAGAGGGAGAGAATGAGAGAGAAAGGATGAGAGAGAGGGCAAGAGAAAGGGAGAGGGAGAGCGAGAGAGAAATTGAGAAAAGAGAGCAAAAGAGAGGGATGAGAGAGCGATAGAGAAAACGAGAGGGAGAGAGAGTAAACGAGTGAGTGCAAGAGGAGAGAGAGAGGAAGAAAGAGAGGGAGGGATGGATTGAAAGAGGGAGGTATCGAGGATGAATGAGAGAAAATAATAAATAATGATATGGATATGATGAGAGAGAGCAAGATGTGAGAGAAATTGAGAGATAGTGTGTAAGGGAGTGTGAGAGAGAGTGTGATAGATAGAGGAAGAGAAAGAGTGAGTAAAGAGATGGAAGAGAGGGAGATAAAAGAAACAGAAAAAGAGAGTGAGAGAGAGTGTGTGAATGAGTGAGTGCAAGAAGAGAGAGAGGAAGAAAGAGAGGGTGGGATGGATTGAAAGAGGGAGGTATCGAGGAAGAATGAGAGATGTATGAGAGAAAATAATAAATAATGAGATGGATATGACGAGATAGAGCAAGATATGAGAGCTATTAAGAGATAATGTGTAAGGGAGGGAGTGTGAGAGAGTGTGTTATAGATAGAGGGAGAGAACGAGTGAGTAAAGAGAGGGAAGAGAGGGAGATAGAAGAAAGAGCAAGAGAGAGACAGTGAGGGGGCAAAAACAGACAAATAACAAAGAGAGATGAAATACAGAGTGAGGGAGAGAGAGGGCAAGAGAGGAAGTTAAGATAGGGATTGAAGAGTGAGCGAAGGGAGTGAGGGAGAGGGGGTGTAAGGCAAAAATTGAGAGAGAAGAGAGATTCAAGGAAGCTAGAGCAAAAGATAGTGGTGAGAGGTAGATAAAGGGAGATATTGAGGGGAATATGGAGAGAAATGGAGGGAGAAAAGACATAGCGAGATATTGAATTAATGAAAGAGTGAGTGAGCGAGGGAGGAAGAGACTGAGAGATGGTTGGAGAGAAATACTGAGTAGAGTGATAAGAGAGTGATAAACAAGAGTAAGGGAGAGTTTGTCAAAGATAGCAAGAAGAGAGCAATAGAGAAAGAAAAAGTGATAAAGCATAAATAGAGAAAAGAGCTAGTGAGGAAGAGAGAGATGGACGGAGGGAGTGAGAGGGATGGAAGAGAGTGGGAGTGAGAGAGGAAAAGAGAGTGAAGGAAAATATGGAGGGAAGAGTGAGAGAGATGGAGAGAGGGGGTACCGAATGAGATTTAGTGGGAGAGAAAGGGGGAAAAGAGAGAAAAGGGAGCAAGAGAGCCTTAGAGTGAGAGAAAGAAACATAATAGAGTGTAAAACATAGTGGATAAGGCAGGGAGCGAGAAAGAGAGAGATAAATGATAAGAGTATGGGAGAGAGTGAGAGGGGGAGATAGAGGGAGAGAGTGAGAGTGATTGAAGAGAGAGAGGGAGTTAGAAAGGGAGAGAGAGAAAAGGATTTAAGACATAGATAGGAAGTGAGAGAGGAAGAGAACGAAAATGTTAGTGAGCAATATTGGATAAGGAGGGAGATTAAGAGAATGCATCAGAAGGAAAAGAGAGAGGGAGATGGAGGGAGGGAGATTGAGATAGGGGGTGTGGGAGGGAGGGAAGTAGAAGGGAGAGAATGATAGAGAAATGATGAGAGAGAGAATTGGAGAGGAAGAGTGAGAGAGAAATAGATAAAAGAGAAAGTGAGAAAAGAGGGAGCAAGGGGGAGGGAATGAGAGAGAGCAATAGAGAAAAGGAGAGTGAGGGAGAAGGAGTGACTTAGTGAGTACAACAGAAGTGAGAGAGAGGAGTAAGGTGAGTAAAGAGGGAGAAATTAGGGTGATAGAAGAAAGAGCAAGAGAGAGATCAAAAAATCAATAAAGATAGATGAGATAGAGATAGATAGAGAGCGAAAAAGAGATTGAAGAGTGAGTGGGAGAGAGAGAAGGAGAGTGGGTCAGATAGAAAATAAGAGAGAAGAGAGACTGAGGGAAGATAGAGAGTTGAGTGTGAGGTAGAGAGAGGGAGATGTAGAGGGGATATGGATATAATGGGTGAGTGAGTGGGCGATAGAGTGAGAGACTATAATAATGAAAGAGGGAGAGAGGGAGAGAGGGAGGGAGGAAGAGACTGTGAGATGGTTGGAGAGAATAGTGAGTAAAGTGATAAGAGAGTGTTGAAGGAGAACAAGAGTGTGTGTGTGTGGGAGCGAAAGAGAGAAAAATTGAGGAAGAAAAAGTGATAAGGCATAAATAGAGAAAAGTGTGAGAGAGGAAGAGAGTGAGAAAGATAGAGATAGAGGAAGGGAGTGATAGACCTTGAAGAAAAGCGGGAGTGAGAGAGGAAGAGAGGGTGAGAGGGAAGAGTGACTGATGGAAGATATAGAGATAAAGTGAGAGGAAGGAGAAATGGGGTGGAGAATGAGATTTAGTGGGAGAGGGGGATGAGTTAGAAGAGAGAGAGCGGTAGAGAAGGAGAGAGAGGGAGAGAGAGAAGGAGAGAGAGCGAGAGAGGAAGAGAGAGAGAGTGGGAGGGAAGGAAGCAAGAGAGAGGAGAGAGAGGGAGGAAAGATTAATAGGAGAGAGGAGAGCGAGCAATCAAAGAGAGTGAACATGAAGAGAGAAAAAGAGCGAGTAGATGTGAGAGTGAAACTGATGATAGAGGAAGAGGGGCGAGAAAGGGAGAAAGTGTGAGAGAGAAATAGTGTAGACAGAGTGAGGGAAGAGAGAGCTTGAGAGAGGGAGAGAGTGAGCGAGTGAGAGGGGGAGCAAGAGTGAGGGAGATAACGAGAGCGAGAGAAAGCGAGGGGTCAAGGGAGTGAAAGAGGGAGGGAGACGAGAGAAAGGCAGCGAGGGATAAAGGGAGCATTAAAAGAGAGACAGAAGAGAGAGTGAATAATAGATAAAATGAGATGGAATAGAGAGTGAGAGAGATAGGGAAAGAGGGAGTGAGAAAGAGAGATTGAAGGAGCTAGTGAGTGGGATTAAAGAGAGTTCAAGAAAGAGAAACGAAAAGAGAGTGAAAGGGTGAAAGTGAGGAGAGTAAGGGAAGATAGAGTAAGGGTACGTGGTATAAAGAGCGGGAGAACAGGAGAATGATGAGAGTGAGAGGGAGAAACGGAGGGAGAGGAATTTGGAGAGGGATAAAGGGAGGAAGAGGAAGGGAGGGAGAGAGAGAGAATGAGAGAGGTTGGGATGGAATCAGGTGAGCGAGAAAGGAGAGAGAGTGGGGAATATAGTGAGAGAAAAGTAAGAAGCAAAAGAGAAGAGAGAACAATAAAGGAGAGTGTAAAAGAGAGAGATGGATTAAGGGAGCGAAAGAGGTTTGGAGAGCGAGAGAGAGGAAGTGAGGGATAATGGGAGGGTCAAAAGTGAGAGACATAAGAGATATTGAGAGGGAGAGATAAAGAGGGCTGAAATAGAGATTCTTAGAAAGATGGAGGTCATGAGGGAGAAAGAGAGATACGTGGATGTGAGAGCGTTTAAAGAGAGTACGTAAGAGAAAGTGAGAGAGAGTGAGAAGAGAGGCTGTGGGAAGATCAAGTAAGAGTGAGTCAGTGAGGTGTAAGGTGAGCACAAGAAGAGGATATTAGTGAGTGAGAGAGGGAGCAAGAGAGAGGGAGACAAAGAGGGAGATAAGGAGGGATAGAGGGGGAAGGACGGAGGGAGAGAAGATAGGGAAAGAGAGTGGTAGGGTTGCAAGCAAGAGAAAGGAGAAAGGGAGTGGAGGTAGAATGTGAGAAAGTGTAAGAGGAAAGAGAGCAACAAAGGAGAGTGTAGAAGATATTATAAGATAGAAAAAGAGAACATATAGTGAGAAAGATAAAGAGAGGGAGAGAGAATAATAGAGAAGAGGATAGAGAGTGAAGGGAGAAAGATGGAGCGGGGAAAAGAGAGGAGAAATTGAGCGAGAAAGAAAAAGATAGTAAGAGAGAGTGAGATAGAGAGCAAGAAATGTGGAGCTAAAGAGAGTGAGAGTGAGAGTGATTAAGAGAGTGAGAGAGCGTATGAGTGTATAGATGGAGACAAGATTGAGCTGAATATGAGAGACCAAGAGAGCGCAATAATTAGGGTGTGAGAATGATAGAGGCAGAGAGTGAAAGCGTTAAAGAGAACAAGAGTGTGAAGAGTGAATGAGATCTAGAGAGAAAGAGGAAAAAATCCTTAGGGAGAGAAGAGGATATATGAAAGCGAATAAGAGAGAGGGACAAGAGAGAAGAAAAGATATTAGGATGGTAAGAATAGAGAGAAAGTGTGAGTGAGGAAGGGAGGAAGAGAAGAGAGAGATAGAGAGCAAGAGAAAGAAGAAGAAAGTGAGGAACGGAGCAAGAGAGATATATAGATAGAGAGGAAAAGAGTGAGAGCAAGAATCATGAAAAGAGAGTGAGAGATATAGGAGGAAGAAGAGGGAGGGAGAGAGGGTAAGAGAAAGAGAGGGAAAAGTGCAGAGAATGTGAAAATTAATGAGATAGAAGACAGAAGATATGAGAAAGATTATAGTTTGAGCGAGAAAGAGAGAGAGAGTACATGTGAGGGATACGGGAGAGAAGGATAGAGCAAAGAGAGAGATTGTGTGTGTGAGAGAGAGGAAGAAAGTGAGAGAGAAACATTAGATAAAGAGTTAAAGAAGTGTAAGCAAGAAAAGACAAAGAGAGAGAACAATTAGTGAAAGTGAGAGAGGAAGGGAGCAAAGGAGGAAGGGAGTGTGAGAGAGGTATAGGGAGAGAAGGAGAGTGAGGTAAGATAGAGAAAGAGAGTGAGCAAGAGAAAGTGAGGGAGGGAGAATAAGAGAATGAGAGAGAGAATGATAGAAATATGGAGAGAGAGAGGGACAACCAAGAAGGGAAAGTGGGAGTGATTGTGAGAAAGAGAGATGAAGCGAGCGAGGGAGTAAGAGTGAGAGTGAAATTAAAGAGAGTGAGGGAGCGAGGAGGGGAGAGAGTGACAATGGGAGAGAGAAATAGAGAGAATACAGAGTGAGGAAAGAGAGGCCAAGAGAAAGGAAGCTAGAGAGACGAAGAGAGCATAATAAGGAGGAGGAAGGGAGGGCGAGAAAGTAATAAACAATGAGAGAGAAGATGGAAGAAAAGAGAGAAGAGAGAGAATGAGAGGAAGAGAGAGAGTTAGATTGATGGATATGGAAGATAAAGAGTGAATAAAGAGAGAGAACAGAGAGTAAGAGAGCGCTAGAGAGCTATAGAAAGAAGCATAATAGAGAGTGAGGCATAGTGAGAAAGGGAGAGAGCAAGAAAGAGAGAGATAGAGGGCAAGAAAGAGAAATGGGAGATAGATGGAGAGCGTTAGAGAGACTGAATAGAGAGAGGGAGTGAGAGAGGGGAGAGAAAGAATGATTTTAAGTGAGAGATAGGAAGCGGGAGCAAAAGATAGCAAGATTGAGATTGGATGGGAGATTAAGAGAATGAGTGAGAAGGAAAGGAAAGAAGGAGATGGAGAGGGAGAGAGATTGACATAGAGAGTGGTTGGAGGGGGAGAATAAGGGAGAAAGAATGAGGGAGAGTGAGAGAATGGGAGAGGAAGAGTGACAGAGATGTTGAGAAAGAATAGTGAGAGACGAGGGCAAGAGAGAGGGAGTGAGAGAGAGCGATAAAGAAAATAAGAGGGAGGGAGAGGGAGTCAATGAGTGAGTGCAATAGGAGCGAGAGAGAAGAGTAAAGTAGGGAGAGAGCGAGAAAGAGTGGGATGTAGAGATTGAATGAGGGAGTGATCAAGGAAGAAAGAGAGATACATGAGATAAAATAAGAAACAATAAGATGGATAAGATAGGAGAGAGCAATATGTGAGAGAAACTGTAAGTGAGTGTGTAAGGGAGGGAGAGTGTGAGTGAGTGAGATAGAGAGAGAGATGGATTGCGTAAAGAGAGAGATGAGAGGGTGATAGAAGAAAGAGCAAGAGTGAGAGATAGAGAGGGAGCGAAGGAGAGCATGAAAATAATAAAGAGAGATGATTAGAGAGAGAGAGCAAAAGAAAGAGTAAAGCCATAGATTGAAGAGAGAGCGGGAGGAAGAGACAAAGAGAGAGTGAGATAGAAATATAGAAAGAAGAGAGACTCAAGGAAGGGAGGATGAGAAAGAGAAATATAAAGGGTATATGGAGATAGCAAGAGGGCGAGAGGGCAATAGAGAGAGAGAGACTGAATTAATTGACTGAAGAGAAAAAGTGAGTAAACTGATAAGAGAGAGTGATAAAAGAGAGAAAGGGTACGTGTGTGTGAGAGAGAAAGGGAGAGAAAAAAGTGATAAAGCATAAATAGAGAAAAGTGTGAGGAGGGAGAGAGTGAGAAAGAGAGGGACAAAGGGAGGGAGTGAGTGAGAATGAAGAGAGTGAGAGTGAGAGAGGAAGGGAAGGTGAGAGAGAAGAGAGAGTGATGGAAGATATAGAGAGAAAGTTTGAGTGAGGGAGAGAGTGGGTAGAGAGAGGAATGAAAGAGAGTGGTAATGAGAGAGGAAGAGAGAGTGAAGGAATAAATAGAGATATAGTGAGAGAGATGGAGAGATGGGTAGAGAATAAGGCTTACTGGGAGAGAAATGGGGTGAACTAGAAGAGAGTGAGAGGGAGAGAGGAGGAGAGTGCGTGAGACAGAGAAATAAGAGCGAGGAAGGGAGGGAGTGGGATGTAGGGAATGAAACATGAAACTTTGGGAGAGAGGGAGAGAAAGATTGAGAGGAGAGCTAAAAGAGAGAGCAATCGAAGAGAGAGTAAGAGAGAGAGTGAACATGGAGTGAGAAAGAGAGAGAAAAGAGGGAGTAAGAGTGAGAGTGAAACCCAAGAGAGAGGTAGAGAAGCTAGAAAGGGAGAGAGTGCGAGAGAGAAATAGAGAAAAAAGAGAGTAAGGAAAGAGTGAGTGGGAGAGAGAGAAAGAGTGACAGAGTGATAGAGGGAGTAAGTGAGAGGGATGAAGGGAGTAAAAGTGGGAGAGAGAGCGAGAGAGACTCAGTAAGGGAGCGGGAGAGAGAGGGAGAGAGAAAGGGTGAGAGAGAGCAATAGAGAAAGAGAGAGAAGAGATTGAGAGTACGAGTGAGAGTAAAATTAAAGAGAGTGGGGGAGCCACGGAGGAGAGAGATAAAAAGAGAAAGAAATAGAGAAGGAATAGAGAGTGAGGTAAGAGAGGGAAAGAGAGAGAAATAGAGACCGAAATAAGGGAGCGGGGGAAGTAATAAAAAATAAGAGAGAGGAGCGGGTGAGAAAGCAAAGAGATAGAGAAAGGAGGAAGGTAGAGAAAGATTGAGTGATGGATATTAGGAGAAAAAGATAGAGAAAAGAGAGGAAGAGAGAGCAACGAGCAAGAGTGAGAAAAACATGATGGAGAGTGAGAGACATAGTGAGAAAGAAAAAGAGGGAGAAAGAGATAGATAGAGGGAAAGAGTAAAGAGAGTGAGAAGATAGCAAGAGATAGCAAGAAAACGAGACAAAAAAAGAATAGAGAGTGAGAGACATAGTAAGAAAGGGCAAGAATAAGAGAGAGAGTGAGGAAGGGGGAGTTATAAGGCAAGTGTAAGGGAGAGTGGGAGAACTGGGGAGATAGAGGGAGAGAGATTGAAGAGAGTGAGAGAGAGAGAGAGAGAGAGAGCATTAAAGATATAAGAGGAAGAGAGGGGAAGCGAGAGAAGAAACAATATTAAGCAAGATGGAGATAGGGAGCAAGATGATAGTGCGTGGAGAGGGGGAGAGAGAAAGAGGGAGAGAAAGGATGAAGGAGTGAGAGAGATATAGAGAGAAGAGTGGTAAAAAGAAAGAAATAGAGAGAGTGAGGGAGAGCATGGTAAAAAGAAGGAGATAAAGAGATAGAGGGAGGCTAAGAGAGAGAATAGAGAGAAGAGAAAGTGAGAGAAGGGAGAAAAAGAAAGGAATAGGAGAGAGGGATGGAGAACATGAGAGGGAAGGAGGGAGATTGATTAAGTGTAAGAGGAGAGAGAGAAGAGAGATAGGGGAAAGAGAGAAAGAGACTGAAGGAGGGAGGGATTGAGATAGGAAGGGAGAGTAAGAGAATGACTTAAATGCAGAGAAGGAGATGGAGAGGGGGTGAGGGAGAGAGAGGGAGATAGTTGAGATAGAGAGCATGGGAGGGAGGGTAGCAGAGGGAGAGAATGAGAGTGAAAGGATGAGAGAGAGAGGGCGAGAGAAAGGGAGAGGAAGAGAGAGAGAAATAGAGAAAAGTGGAAGTGAGAGAAAAGAGAGCAAAAGAGAGCATAGGAGAGAGCGATATAGAAAACAAGAGGGAAAGAGAGTGAACGAGTGAGTGCAAGAGGAGAGAGAGAGGAACAAAGAGAGGGAGGGATGAATTGAAAGAGGGAGGTATCGAGGAGGAATGAGAGATGTATGAGAGAAAATAATAAATAATGATATTGTTATGATGAGAGAGAGCAAGATGTTAGAGCAATTGAGAGATAGTTTGCAAGGAAGGGAGTGTGAGAGAGAGTGTGATAGATTTAGGGAGAGGAGTTACTAAAGAGATGTAAGAGAGAGATAGAAGAAAGTGAAAAATAGAGGGAGAGAGAGTGTGTGAACGTGTGAGTTGTACGGCTTATTTTTAATTTAATTTAAATAAATAATTTGAAAAGTAGTATTTGATTTTAAAAATAATTTTAAATTTGAAAATTTTAAAATATGAAATCAAACTGATCTCACATCTCGAATAGTTTATATAAACGAACACCGCACCACAAACTGTATATCTATCCCGGAGGGTAGACACACTGCTTGATGATGGGGCTCGGTTAAATAAACTAAAAGATTTATGATATCCATTTGGTCTGCGAATCAATTTTATAAGCCGACAAGTTCCCCTGCTTAATACAGAGAAGTTAAGCAGGGTTTATATTACCTGGGTTCTTAAAATTCCCTATAAGGGCAAGCCCCTATAGTTAATTACATCTTAAATGACGGGAATCACTTAAGAAAACTCTCGATAATAACCAGTAGTTCTGCTCTCAAGAATCTTAAAGTTTAAGTTTCCAAGGGATTGAATTTTGGAATTTCAATAGGGAATAGATCAAGTTTGGAAAATTTTGTTTTGGGAATTCAAAGGAAGAAAAGTAGGAGAAATTACAGATTCGAAGCGAACTTCGGTAATTTCCCGACTATCCTATTGTTTGGCTTGAATTTAGGAAAATCCTAATGTTTATTTAATGTTTTGATCTTGCCAATTTTTAATTAATTAGGACTTATATTCGTATGACATGATCATACAAATAGCCTCGAAGATATGAGGGTTTATGTCGTACTAAACGACTACCTCGGAGTCCTAAGACCGGTTAGGGTTTAGTTTGCAATGCAAATGCCTAACAAAAGGTTGAGGATTTATGTTGCACTAGGAAAACTACCTCGAAATCCTATGGCTTTGTTGTTTAATTCTAAGAAAGTTTTATTGATGTAGATTCAAGTTTTGCTGATGACGATGGACGCGCTGCCCACCATGCTCCGAGCTCCTTGTTGTTGCAGAAGGTTTAGTTATAGAAGATTAAAAATCAAGAGATGAGAAAAGTTTTCTGTTTAGAGAAGTCTTAAAATCCAAGTGTTTTTTATGTTTTAATTAAAACAAATCTTAAAGTTGATTATAACAACATCGGTTAAGATCCCACGGCTCCATCCTTCCGCATCGTTATTTTTATCGGATTCACTTAGTCCGGATGAATTTGCTAAACTCAACTAAATGAGTTCCACACTTTCATTTACACCGTGGGAAATCCCGTTAGCAACACGTAGGTTACATCATCCGAGGTATTCCCGATCATCCAACAAGACGTTTTAATTTAGTTGTAATTGTAGTTTTGTGTTCCGTTTCGTGATTAAATTTTGAGTTGTTTTATATTTTGAAATGTTGCGGCGGTGAATTTTATCTTGTAATGACTTTTAATTTAGTTTTGGTTTCAGCTTTAGGGGCTACCCTAAAGGTGTGGGTTTTCATGCAACAGCTTGTTTATCATGCAAGAAAAGTAAAGTGCATTTGCAATAAAGTAAATTGCAAGAAGGTAAATTGCAATAAAATAAAAGCGTACCTGGAGGGTCTTCCCGTCGTCTCAGGCTGCACTTAAACACAATTTAGAATATTTAAGCATTTAAAACAAGTTCCTAGGTAAAGCTAAGGGAAGGTTTATGGTTTTCTACCAAGTTCCTAATCCTATAGCTAGTCATCTCCTATGACGTCTAGGTTCTTGTGTTTTGTTAAGGATGCTTTTCTTCATCAAAGAGCAATTAAGTTCAGTTGTTCTTATAAACATCTTATCGTATTGAGGAAGTGCTTAAGACAAATCTTAAACATCTTTTCAATACTTCTAGGATTATTTTAAGTCCAGGGGAATTTAATTATACAATGAATCAATCATCCAGGAGTTCAAGTTTTGTTATCTTGCTCAGTGAACTAGGACATTTGAATATTCTATGAGTGAAGTAACACTTCTCTTAACACTCCATTTAAGAGTTATGACATCATGAGCTTTTGAGGGTAAATCGATGTTCAAGTGATTTTGTGATTTAATTTAATTTCAATTAATGGGTTTAAGTTTGGAATAGTGTTCAAGTTGTTTTAGATTTATTTTGAATTCTTTATGTCTTAAGTGATGTTATATTTAATTCAACTTAATTTAATTTAATTTTGATTTAATTTTAATTTAATTTAATTTGATTTAGTTTTAATTTTAATTTAATTTTATTTTATTTAATTTTATTTTATTTTAACTTGATTTTATATTTTTTTATTTAATTTAATTTAATTTAATATGTTTTAATTTAATTTAATTTAATGTGATTTAATTTAATTTAATTTAATTTAATTTAATTTAAATTTAAATTTAATTTAATTTAAACTTTAATTTGATTAAATTTTAATTTAATTTTATTTTAGATTTTAATTTAATTTTATTTTAGATTTTAATTTAATTTAAATTTTAACTTAATTTTATTTTTAATTTTAATTTAATATTTCATTTTTTTTATGTTTTAAAAATGATTTAATTTTAATTGTTAAAGTATTAATTTAATTGAAATTTTAAAAGGATTTACTTTAATTTAATTTAATGATTAAGTCTTTTAGCATTTTAAATTTTGAATTTGGATTATCATTTTAATTAGGAATTAAATATTATTGAGGTGATTAATTTAGGGATTCTTAGATTAAAGAATAAATTTCCTCCTAATAATATCCCTATTTTAATAATTCTAATTTTTTATTACTCTGCCAAGTTTAAACAATTATTTAATTAAGGTTTATTTTAATTACTTTCAAATTTATTTGGTAGGTTTCTACTTTTTAATTACCTAAGTTTCAAACATCCAAAATCAACTTAGTATCAAATATTTTACCCACCCTTTTAATTAGACCTAAAATTTTTTAATTATAAGTTAAAATTTTAATTATTATTTTGCCCTTTAAACTTACTAATTTCATAACTCACTAAATTGAGCTTAAATGAATTTGAAAATTTTATATGACTTCACTCATATGTCAATCAAGACATTAGAGGAGAAAATGTGATTTTTCTGTATTTAACTTATTTATGTAATTATTTTTGGTGGAAAATAAGAATTTTCAAGGAAAATTTAATAACATGACCAAGGGAAAGTTTCTGTCCTTAAGAAGATTATGGGACATTCCTAATGACCAGGGGACCACTTGGACCAATTTTGGTGTTTTTTGAATTATATTTATTTTATTATAATTATTTTGAGTTTTAGAGTATTAATTAATTTAAAAATAAAATAAAGGTTGAAAAATGAATTTTATATTTTTCAAAAATCTTTCTGATATCAAGGAAACCAGAGAACTAATTTTTATAATTTTCTGATTTTTCTTTGATTTATTAGAATTATTTTAGTGGAAATACTAGAAAATACATTTTTTTTAATTTTAAAATTACCTTAGGGCTTTAAAATTTAATATCTCATCATAGAGACTTAATAAAAATATGGGGTTTGTTCCTAAGTGATTAAAATTCAAAATATGATATTTTGGTGAATTTTATTATTTTTGTGATTTTTATTATTTTTTAATTATTAAAAATATTAAAATAATGCAAAAAATCAACTTTTTTATAAAATTTCAATTTTAATTTTCTTAAATTCCCCTGATATCAAAGAGGCTCCAAAACCAATTTGGTGAATTTTTGAAAAGTATTTTGAAAGTTATGAATTTTTGAAGTTTAAGTTTAGCTAAATGACTTAATCAACCCATTTCATAGGGTTAACCAAGTTCAATTGACTTCAAACTTTTATGGTGGGTTCCCCTGATCCTAAAGGTCAGTGGAGAATTGATTTCAAGTCAATTTGATGTATGATTAGCTCTAATTAATTAATGTTCCATTTTGGGTGTTTAAGCCAATTAGGGTTATTCCAAGTGAGTTAACTCAAAACTTATTTTCCCTAGGGTCCTCTAGTCATAAGAAACATCCTCAAATTTTCCTAGAATTTATTTCTCAACATGCTAATTATTGGAATTAAAGTACTCAAAACAAGCAACATAAATTGAAAAATCAATAACTTCTCATAGGGATGACCTCTGACCTTGGAAAATTCAGGGAATGTTCTCAAGTTCGGAGGCTTCAAAAGCCCTATGGTCTCATGCCATGGTGAATTTCCTATATGCATGGAGAATTAAAACAATGCGAGAGAGTAAATAAATCATTAAAAATAAAATACTTAATGAAATTAAATGATTTCTTTTCCACATTATTCTCCTCTGTTCACTGAGTAAGAGGGTATTTTTATTTTATTTTTAGGATTTTTTACACAAAGTTATGAATTTTCAAGTTTGGAGTGATTTGGATTTGAATTGGGCTGAATTTGGGTTGATTTGATAAATGGGCCAATGTAGGTCAAATTAGGCTAACTTGGGCCAATGTTGGGATAGGGTTGAAATTGATGTAAAATTAATGTTGGGAAATATTAATGGGAATGTTTCAAAGAGGTTTTGTCTTTGGTTGGGTTTTGATTTTGGGGTTTGAGCTTATTTGGGTTAGGTTTTGGTTTGGATCAAAATTGGGCCTTTTAGATTTGGGTTGAATTTGAGTGGGGTTTGGGTCCAAATTTTTGGCAAATCATGTTAGTGTTTTGTTTTTGGGGATGTTAAGGAAGGTTTAGAAAAGGTTTGGGGTTAATTGGAGTTGAATTGGGTTAGTTTGGGCTAAGTTTAGGTCATGGGTCCAAATTGAACTTTAAGGTCAAAAGTGAAATTGGATTCAAATGCCAATCAAATTGGACTTGGATTTGGTCTAGATTGGTGTTTGGGATGGTGAATTGAAGTTTAGAATTGAATTGGACCAGAATTTGGGTCAATTGGGTAGGTTTGGTTTGACATTGGGTTCATTTTGGGTTAAAATGGGTCAAATTAGGGATTTTGACAAAAGTAAGGTAAATTGACAAAATTGGCCCATGGTGTAGTTGAACAAAAAGAAATTGGGAATATTTGAGATTTTCTGGAATTTTCTGGGAATTTTTTGAATTTTTGGATTTTTTTGGCTAAGAGGGGCATTTTGGGTATTTGGAGTGTATTGGGGGTATTTTTTGGAATTTTGGGTAAACATGGTTAATTTGAGTGGTGGGAGAATGTCTGAGCTTGATTTTGAGGAATTTGGGTGATTTTGTAGAATTTTGAAAATTTTGGGTAATTTCAAGGGTTTTGGGTAAGTTAGGCGGTCCGGGTCCGGGTCAGGGTCCCGGGGTCAAAAATTGAAAATTTGGAAAATTGAAGATTGGGTGAATGTAAGTGGAATGAAATCATTTTGGTTGAGCCATGAAGCCATATTAAGCCCACATGAGCCATGAAGGGACTCATTTGAGGCATTCACTATGTTGTTCCTAACCCTCTTAGCCAAGGGCTTAGGGGTTCAGGACCATCCATGTGAATCACCTTCATGAGTCAGGAGGTCAAGTTGGGTATAGGTGTGGTTTTAGGAGGTGTGTGAAAGTGTAGTGTACAAGTGTAGTGTGTGTAAGTGAACCCTCACCAGACCAGGCCACCCAGGGTAGTCCAAAGGCCAAAGAGTCCTATAGGAACTCATCCTTTAAACTTCCACATTTGATTTCAACCCTCTAGGTGATTAGGGGTCTACAATCAAGTTTGTGGAGTTTGCAAGGAGCTAAGAAGTGGTTTGAATTTCTATGTGGTGGGTCCCAATTCTAATCCTCTAAGATAGTCAAAGGAAAAGCCTAAGGCTAGATCCTGATTACTAAAAAGAAGAAGAGAAGACCTCATCAAAAATGAGGTCAACAAATGGACCCCCAATAGGTGTGGTGAGCTGACAGAGCACACCGCGCGTATTGGTGTTGACCGAAGCGATCAACAAAACCAACACAAAAGTCCAAGTGACAAACTTGGGACAGAGTAGAAGAGTTTCCGCCTGGGAGTGTCAAGTATATCTCCGAGACTAGAGATTCCCGAACTCTCGCTGGGAAAGGAAAAGGAGGTGAATCCAAAATCACATGATCTCGGGGAATTTTGATTTAGATTTCATTTTGTTTCGGTTTAAGTTTTGATGTGTGAGCTCGGATTTTAGTTCGAGTTTCAATTTAGATCGAAGTTTTGTTAAAATTAATTTGAAGGATTTGAACTTGAAATGAAAATTGGAATTTTGTGGTTTTAGATGTAACATCTTCAACCTCAAAAGAAAATTAAATTGATTGGATTGAACCATTACAATGAGGAGAGATCTCAGAGCAATGCGGTATTGGATGTAAAATCCTTAACCTCAAGAATTTGATTTTGATGTATTTCATTGCGATAGGGAAAGAATCCTAAAGCAATGCAGTCTCGGATGTAAAATCCTCAACCCCAAGAATTTGATTTTGATGTATTTCATTGCGATAGGGAAAGAATCCTAAAGCAATGCAGTCTCGAATGTAAAATCCTCAACCCCAAGAATTTAATTTTGATGTGTTTCATTGCGATAGGGAAAGAATCCTAAAGCAATGTGGTCTCGGATGTAAAATCCTCAACCCCAAAAGTTTGATTTTGATGTGTTTCATTGCGATAGGGAAAGAATCCTAAAGCAATGTGGTCTCGGATGTAAAATCCTCAACCCCAAAAGTTTGATTTTGATGTATTTCATTGCGATAGGGAAAGAACCTAAAGCAATGCAGTCTCGGATGTGAAATCATCAACCCCAAAAGTTTGATTTTGATGTATTTCATTGTGATAGGGAAAGAATCCTAAAGCAATGCAGTCTCGGATGTAAAATCCTCAACCCTAAAAGTTTGATTTTGATGTATTTCATTGCAATAGGGAAAGAATCCTAAAGCAATGCAGTCTCGGATGTAAAATCCTCAACCCCAAAAGTTTGATTTTGATGTATTTCATTGCGATAGGAAAAGAACCTAAAGCAATGCAGTCTCGGATGTAAAATCCTCAACCCAAAAAGTTGGATTTTGATGTATTTCATTGTGATAGGGAAAGAACCTAAAGCAATGCAGTCTCGGATGTAAAATCCTCAACCCTAAAAGTTGGATTTTGATGTATTTCATTGCGATAGGGAAAGAACCTAAAGCAATGCAGTCTCGGATGTAAAATCCTCAACCCCAAAAGTTTGATTTTGATGTATTTCATTGCGATAGGAAAAGAACCTAAAGCAATGCAGTCTCGGATGTAAAATCCTCAACCCCAAAAGTTTGATTTTGATGTATTTCATTGCGATAGGAAAATAACCTAAAGCAATGAAGTCTCGGATAAAATCCTCAAACCCAAAAGTTTGATTTTGATATAATTGATTTTGCAAAAGATTTGTAATGTTGATTTGAAAAGTGTGGAATTTTGGTGTTTCGAGGATTTCATGAAAGTTGTAAAAGATTTTTGTGGAAAGAAACAGGTTAAGAAGGAACATGTAGATGTTACATATCTCATTCAAAAGAGTTGATCGAAAATTGCTGGTTTGGATCGGATACAATTCCTTGCCATCAGATCCGAATCGAAAACCTCGTGGCTCCGTGTCAATGGAATCGACCGCTTCCATCCCAGACAAGAGAGAGAGTAGAACGGATTGGATTTCAGATTTAGAATGTTGAGTTTGAATTTGATTGAGATTTGATTTGAGATCTGGAAGGTTGAATTTAAAATTTGATTTAAGATTTGTGTTTGTTTTGTTTATCCTTTAACGATTCAAATTTATTTTATCATTCATTTAATGTTCATCATTTTTTTATTTAGATTTTTAAGGAAAGTTTTCTTTTATTCTTTTTGTTTCTTTTCTGTTCTTCGTTCGAAGTTCATTTAACTTTAATGGCGTTTTCCAATCAACTTGCACAAAAGAGGTGAAGGCCAAAAATGTGACATGGTCACTTTCATTCCAATCATGTTGTAGATACATCATACAACTCGATCTGGAATACATCTCATACAATCCATGCAGACTTAAAATGGACTATGTATGATCTTTTGCAATCCATCCAAAAAGGCATCTGTCAAAAAATCCATGTCTGAATAGTGAGGTACATGGTCAATAACATCACCTTCCAAGCCATCCTTAGCAAGGATGCCGTATGGATGTACGTTGGAGGTGTGATATTTTCCATGCAACTCACAACTCATAAGGTCGGATCCTCTCTAGCTCTGGGTCTGGCTGGAAGTGGTAAGGTGCTTTCCTGTCATCCATCCTTCTGAAAGTAACTGAGATCTGCTTCATTGGTACTGCCGGTATGCAATGTTTAGCGACATCTACTCCATTGCCCTTTAGTATCATGACGGAACCTATCGGTAATGGTATCTTTACTGGCCCTCAGAACTCACCTGGGCCTGCTATCCGGAGGTCAGATCCGAACATGATATTACACTCGTTCAGAAAAGAAACTATGCAAAAAGGTCTGACAAAGTCTTGGTGATCTATGTGCGGGGGTATGCAATCACCCCGCTTGTAAATGTTAATGATGCAACCGGCTGGGTATGCAATCCGATGGCGTACCCTCCATGTTATCATTCTCTTTACCATCCTTTTGATGACCAATGGCATTGGATCTACCTTACCATGACGGAGTATTCCCGGTGGGTTTCCCTTTCTGTCTTCTGCAAAGTTGTAGCAGCATCCACATTGTATTGTAATTCTCCCTTTCCCTGGCATCCATCTCCGGGGTTCCGAGTAAGTGTTTTCTCTTAGGCGGCCTGCTCGACCCATTCTTTTCAAATCCCGGATGCAGTCCACAATTTGTTGTTGTTTGTATTCTGAGAACACGTTTGTATGTAGCTCGAGGCCTTCTAATATATTGATCCTCCTGCCTCTGATTCTCTCGAAGTATTCAAAAGTTTGCTTCTCAATATTTTGCATTCTCTCTAGCTCGTATTCTGGAATAATCTGCAAATGGTGAGGCCTGGTGACGTACTGTGGGATATATGGCTCAATCCCTTCGCGTTCTCCTGCATACCTCGGCTCCTCAGGGATAGTCTCCGTCGGGACATCCTCCGGGGTTGCTTCGCAACAAGGTTATGCATTACGGTGGCTTTATCCGGTGGCGTGATAGCCTTCCTTCTTCGATCTTCTTGAGATTTCCCCGGTCTTTTTCGTTATCCTCTGAGCCGGCCTTCTTTCTTCGTGTTCCCGGCGAACCGGTATCCTTGAAGTATATGCACTCGGCAGTAGTGATCGCCTCGTCGCCGGTCCGCTCGCTAGTTTAGTTAACATCTTGCGGATATGGTGATTTTTATTTCTCCGCCGAGTCGTCGTGAGAGTAGCTCTTCGTACTTCCCCGAATCTCGCGGGCGCGGCGCCGACAAGCCTCGCCCTCCGCCGTAGCGACTACGTACTCGATTCTCTTGTCCTCCTCGCGTGTTTGTTTTCCTTTTCTGTCGTCGGGTTGGTGGCTTGGGCCACCCACTTTTATTATCGTCCGACCGGCGGTTCCTCTCGGCCAACCTGGGACCCGCCACTTTCCTCGTATTGCGAGCCCGCTCGGTGCGAAGTCCGAGTCAATCTCTATTATCACTCCATCTTTCACCCTCTTTTCGTCGAGTGCAAGGCTTACGCCATTTCTAAAGTTCAGGACCAACCGCCCGTTCAACATTTCCCTGCGAAAAGACAAGGAAAAGGATCAGGGGTTGTACTAAGAACAAGAACATTAAGAAAATGTTTATTGGAGACAGAGTTTTCTTTTGTATTATTTTTATTATTCCTTTTATATTTTTAAATTCAACAGGAATGAAGTGGGAGAAGATCGAAAAAAAAAATTTATTTGGAAGAGAGAACAAGGAAAACTTTATTATCACAATTTTATTTATTTTAGCACATTTTTTTATTATTTTTGGGTTCGGACCCAGTCATAAGTAATTACTTATCCCGTGCTTCTAGGGATGAAGAATTCATTTCTTCAAAACATCAGGTAGCGTAATACTTCTTCAAGTATCGTCCGTTGATCGGAAGCATATGTCTTTCTCCTTGGCAATTCACAAGCTGGTAGGAGCCTCCTGAGTAGATCGCCTCAACCACAAACGGTCCTTCCCAAGTGGGTTCAAATTTTCCTCCAATCATGCCGTGTGCAAGAATAGGTATCTTGAGAACGAGAACTAAGTCACCAACTTTCAAGGTTCTTGGGCGGACCAATCTGTCATGGGCTCGAACCATCTTAGCTCGGTATAATTCTAAATTTTGTTGCGCCGCAAGTCTTTTCCTTCCGAGCTTTCCAACTCCTCTAGTCGTAATTTGGCATTCTCTCCTGTCGTGATTTTGTTTGCAATCGCAATTCCGAGTGAAGGAAGCCGGACCTCTAAGGGTAACACCGCCTCGGACCCATACACCGGAGCGTAAGGTGTAGCTTCGAGTAAGATTTCGAAGGTTGTTCCGATAGTCCCATAAGGCTTCTAATAACTTCTCGTGCCAATTTCTTCTTATTATCGTCCAAAGTTTTCTTTAAAATTTGAACGAGAGTTTTATTAAAAGCCTCGACCGTGCCGTTTGCTCTTGGATAGTAAATTGTTGAATACCGTCGACCGATTCCATGTTTCCCGACAAAATTATTGATTTGCGTGCTTCGAATGCCGATCCATTATCCGAGATGATCTCGTGCGGCACTCCGAAACGGTAGACAACTTGGTTCTCGAAAACCGTAGCACGTGGTGTGCTTTCACTTCTCTAAGTCGAACCGCCTCCGCCCACTTGGAAAAGTAATCTGTACCCGCAAGAATGAAACGATGTCCTTTCGAAGATGGTGGTTCTATCGGACCCACTATATACGTGCCCCAACATTCAAATGGCCACGACGCAATTGTCGGATGTAGCACATTTGAAGGTTGGTGTAGAACCACTCCGTGCACTTGGCATTGGTGACAGCTCTTGGCGATTTCCATGCAGTCGGTCATCATCGAGGGCCATTAGTACCCTAGTCTTTTAATTTTCATTTTCATCTTCGGACCCGACCGGTGAGCGCCACGGAGTCCCGAATGCACCTCTTTGACAATTTCACGGCCTCGAACCCGCTTAGCACCTTAGCCGCATTTGATCGAAAGACCTTCCGTATAACGTGTTGTTTATTAATGAGTAGGACGAGTTCTTTTCTTGATATGATGGGCTAACGACCTATCGTCCGGTAGTTTTCCCGTTTGCAAGTAGTCTATTAATGGTTGTCGCCAATCTTCTCGTGTTTTCCGTCACCGTTGCAACCGATTCTTTTTCTTTTCTCGATTTCTGTATTGTGTCTATGTCGAGCTGTGATAGGACCTGGCATCCGTGAACTGACACTTCCACTGATTCATCTTGCAAGAAGGCAAATTCTTTTGCGAGGCGGGCTAACGCATCTACTAAAGCGTTTTCTTTTCTGGGAATTTTGTAGATCGTCACATTCGGAATTTGTTCCAACAATCGTATGGCATACTCGGAAGTATTGCTCTAGTCTTGGCTTTAAAATTCCGTACCGTCCGACGATCCGTTGAATGATTAACTCGCGAATCCCCGTAGATGTTGATGTTTGTTATCCCCATTCGAATAGTTAATTCCGCACTCGTTATGAGGGCTTCGTATTCTCGCTTTGTTGTTCGTACATGGCTCGTTAAGTGATAGGAGTATCTTAACATCCCCTCGCTCCGGTGTTATAAAGATTAGTCCGATTCCCGCCTTACGGGCACTATCACTTGCGATTCTTCGTCTTTGTGTGTCGAAGATGCTCCGTCAAAATATAATTCCCAACGTCGATCATCGTGGTCTTCTAAGCTCATTATTTGTTCATCCGGCAAGTCGTCGTTGAGAGGAGATTCTGCCGCAAAGGGTGTGCTACGAGGAAGTCTGCATAGACTTGTCCCTTTACGGCACGAAGAGGCACGAAAGTTATATCGAATTGCAATAATATCATCGACCACCCGGCAAGTCCGCCGAAAAGCGTTGGACGAGTCATCAAGTATCGCAATGGATTAAATTTCGAGATCGAGTTGACCTTATGAGAAAGCATGTAGTGCCCGAGCTTTGAGCGGCGAAGATCGTGGCCAAACAAAGGCTTTTCAATTGTGGGGTACTTTATTTCCGTCGGAAGTAAACGACGGCTTAGGTAGTAAAGAGCATTTTCTTTACCCTCATCATCGACCCTGGCTAACGTGGCTCCGAGTGAGTCGTCTAAAGCCGTGGTATAAAGTATCAACGGTCTACTCCGAGATCGGGTCGCTAAGACATGAGGTGTCATTAAATATTGTTTAATGTCCTCAAAGGCCTTCCGGCATTTCTCTTCCCAAATAAATTTGGCGTCCTTTTTAACTAATGCCGAGAAAGGCTGACACCTACCTGACAAGTTTGAGATAAAGCGTCGAAGATATGCCAGCTTCCCTTGAAAAGATCGTAGTTGTTTTAAGGTTTTGGGAGGTGGCATTTCTAAGATAGCTTTAATATTTTTCGGGTCGATTTCAATCCCACGATGTCGGACAATGAATCCTAAGAATTTCCCAGAGGTGACGCTGAAGGCGCATTTTAAGGGATTCATCTTAAGGTTAAATTGTCTTAATCGTTCGAAAACAATTCTCAAATCATACAGGTGGTTTTCCTTTACTTTACTTTTGATGACCACATCATCCACGTAGCATTCGACTTGATTGTGAATGAGATCATCAAAATTTCTTGTCATCGCTCTCTGGTAGGTCGCTTCCGCGTTCTTCATCCGAATGGCATCACCGTGTAGCAATATACTCCGATCGAGGTTCGAATGCCGTAAGTTTTTCATCTTCCGGAGCCATTTTTATCTCGGTTGTATCCCGAAGATCCATCCATGAATGAGAATATTTCATGTGTCGAAGCAATGTCAATCATTAATTCTGGGATCGGTAAAAGGAATTCATCTTTTGGACATGCCTTGTTTAAATCTCTGAAATCCACACAAATTCTGATCTGACCATTCTTCTTCCTGACTGGTACCACATTGGCTAGCCAAGTCGGGTATTATTCTTCATGGACAAATTTAGCGTCTATTAGCTTTTTAACTTCACCTATGACTTGTTGTTCGATTTCTAGACGCATTCTTCTGGGACCTCGTCCGATCCGGAACGTAAGTAGGATCCACTCCTAGCTTATGGATCGCGACCTCCGGAGCTAATCCCGGCATCCCATCATAGCTCCAAGAAAAACAGCCTTTAAATTCCATTAATAACTTGATTATTTCTTCTGAGTCTTCTTTATCGAGTAAGGAGCTAACAAAGGTAGGTCTAGTGCTCTTCGCTAGTACCTAAGTTAACTTCCGTTAACTCATCTATTATAGATTTAATCTCTTCTTCGAACTCGGTGGAGCGTTTCTAATTTGTAAATCTTCAAACTCTTCTCGTAGTTTCCATGCGTTTTCATTAGACTTGCAAGTGACAACCAAGCAAAATTCAGCATCGTCAACCGATCCTACCGTGCCGAATCCGAGACCATGTTTTGAATCGGGTGGACGACCGGAGTTATTCCATAATTTTTCAAAATGTTGTGATTGGCCTTTTGTCCATCGTCGAGGTAAGAAACCATGTTGAATTAAATTTTGAACACAGTGAGAGTACCACTCAAAAGGTAATTCCATTAATTCCGATGAAGTATCATCTTCAAATTGTACATTATTTTCAGCTTTTGGAGGAGGGAGCACCACGGTAGAATTTGATGGGCTTTGCACCGCCGCTACGTACCTCTTCGACCACCATACCCTCGATCTTATTAGAATGGATCGGTTCGTGGTCATAGTATGTACATAGTGGTTAATCTTCTCGTACATCGATTTGTATTCTTCGTTCTTCTCATCTTCGAGAGAAATCCCGAATTGCGGCTTCTTCCGACTTATTGTCGTCGCTTCTTGCTTGATCTCTTTTTCTTCTTCGAATCATCTTCCCAATCAACATTGATGGCTGGTTTCCTCCGTCCAACCGTCCTAACGTCTCGCCACGACCTCATCCCCGCCTCGACCTCGGATGCGAGTTATGGAGAAACCTTCACCATCTCGCCGTAAGGGAGTGGTGAGTGACTGTTGGACTAGAACTTCGGGTTCTTCGTCATCCCGAACTTCCTTTGTTTCATTCGTTATAGTATCTCTGGAGAAGATTATTTTCTTCAGAGGTGCATAATAAGCTGCATCTTCATGGATTCCAATTTCATGTACGAAGAATGGTTGTAAGTCACCTTTGATGCACCGTTCCCCTCCATCGTAGTATTTGATGCACCGATGTAGAGATGATGGTACCATCCGGTTTTTATGTATCCATGGTCGGCCCAAGAGGCGTTGAATGACGTTTCGAATCAATTATGTGAAATTTTGCGGTTGTTTTTGCCAAGTCACCGGTCTTCATTAGCAGTGTTATCGATCCGAGGGCTCTTTCTCCTTCTCGTCGAATCCTCTTAATAACATTTTGTCCGCTTCGAGCTCGCGAGCATCAATTTCCAAATATGCTAGCGTTCGAAGATTCATTATATTGATTGATGCTCCCGGATCCACCAATACTCGGAGAGTGTAAACTTCCCAATTGTAATCGAAATGTACAACGGTCGGTTGTGGTCCGCCGTCCCAAGCAGTAGGTCATCGTCCGTGAAGGTAACACCTCGTCGTTCCTTTAACGAGCAAACCTCATCTAAGGAATCTCCGGTCATTTGAGCTAAGCAAATTTCTCGGATCAAGTAAGGCCTTGATCAGAGCTTCTCTCATCTCCTTTGATAAGATTAGAGCGTCGTAGATACTTAGTTTAGCCGGTAGTTTCCTAAGATGGGCTAGCACGTTGTAGTCCACTTTATTTCCATGTGTCTCGATTTCTTCCCGAAAGGGTATTCCTTCGGCCGGGGTTGGTTCTTCCTGAATAACCACCTGCTTTCCTTTGTCCTTCGGACCCATTCTCGGAGGTAGAACTCTTCCACTTCTTAAGTCGACTTCGTAATTTCTTCCGAACCTAGTATTGAGTTCGCCGGTGTTTCCTCCTGAATCGGAATGACAGATTCTTCTGGATTAGCTTCAGAGTCTTAAGGCTCTAACTCTATTGTGACTGGGGCTCCTCGAAACTCGCAAATAGATTCACTACTTGTTGAACTCTCGTAGCCTCCTTGGTGGATGTCTTCTTTGTCATTGTGATCGTCAAGATTGTGTATGATTTGAGAATTGTTACTTGTATCGGAATCGATGTCCGGATTAGGTTGGTCGTCGCTAGTTACGTAATCGTTAGAAACAGTCAAAACGTAGCCAACGCTATAACCCTTATCATTATAAGATCCCACCGGAGTGAGCAGATAATCATACGTAGTCGGAGGTTCGAGGGATTTCTCCCCCGAATCGAAACAACTATCCTAGGATAAGCAGCCCCTAGCCTAGCCTTAAAAGCCTCGGTCTTTTCTTCTTCATCAATTTTCTTCTTTCTTCAATCGTCTCTTGTCGAGGTGGTTCTTCTATCGCCAGTGATAGTGCCGACTCGATGTGTTTCGAACTCGAATCGAGGCTCGCACCGAAGTGGTTTGGATGCGATCTAAAGTCTTCTTCGAAGACTTTGTCCAAGCGGTAGTCCATCCATCATCAATCGCATAGGGATCTATTGGAACAATGAGATCCGTCGAGATAACATTGACGGAACCTCCTTTCTGAGGTTCCTTCATGTACTCCTTCGGGATCGTTATATTCCCTTTTTGAAGATTATCATTGAGCCAACTTTTCAAGGTAATACAATCTTCTATCTTGTGTCCAAGCATCCGGTGGTAAGGGCAAAAGTCGGGATCAACTTTCTTGTCGACTTCTTCCGGTCTCTTAGGTTCTGGCAGCTTGAAATCTGGAGTCTTCATCGACCGCGGAACATTTTCGCATCGCCTCATTCTTGAACGGATACTCCCTCGCTCAGAAGCTCCCTTAACGTACATCGTGGACGAGGCGGTTGTTCATACTGTTGAGATGACTGATAGCTGGGTCGGGGTTGTTGGTGATTCTGTTGAATTTGTTGCGGCCGTTCTGACGGTATTTGTATTGGCTGCTTGCCTTTATCGACTTCCGCGACGATCCCGGACTTCTTTTCAAAAGTTTTTACGGGCTTCTGTTTGTCCGTTTTGTCGGTGAAACTTAATTGCTTCGCCTCCTCTTGCAAGCTTCCGGCCTTGCTTAACAACTTCTCAAAAGTCTTAATAGTAAATCCCTTGAGGAGAAGTGCTATCGGGCCATGAATGCTCTTAAGTAAAATGTCGACTGCATGCTGTTCTTGTAGCTGTGGCTCACACTTCATACTTAGATTCCTCCATCGAAGTATGTAGTCTACCAAAGTTTCGTTCGGCTTCTGCTTCTCTACCACTAAATCACTTATAGTGATGTGATGCTGAGCTCATGCAAATCACTTGATGAAGAGGTTATTTAATTCTGAAAATGTCTTCACCGACCGTTCGGTAATTCTGCATACCAATCAAAGGCGATCCCCGACCGGTCGCCGACAAATTGTCGGAAGAGTAAAGCATCACTTCCGCCGGCATTGCAACAACTCGGCACGAAAATGTGCAACATGCCGTCGAGGGTTTTCGGTTCCATCAAAGGTCTTGAACGCAGGTGGTACGAAACCTTTCGGTATCGGACAACGTCGAATTCTTCGGGGAAAGGTCTACCCGTCCGAATGGATGTCCCGCTCTTCGATTGTGCCAAGGCTTCTCGCACTCGCCGTTCCACCATGCTCTTGATATCCTTTTCCGGAATCATGCTTCGTGTTGCATCCTTTTAATTGATCATCCCCGTTGACGGATGTAATCTCCTTTCCACCGTCTACAATGTGAATAACTTCGGGGGTATTTCTTCGAGGTTGAACCCGACTCCGGAGAGTGGCTAGGGCCGCAGCCATCTCTTCCATCCTTTTTGCCATTCGGGCGATCGTATCATCTTTCTCTCGAAGTTGCATCCTCATTACTTCGGCTCCTCTCTTCTCGGCCGCAGGAGCACCTTGTGAAGCCGACGAAGCTCGTGTCTCAACCATGTTAATTTCTCGCATATTCATCATCCATGAACTCCGACGAGTCGACTTCATCTCCGAATTCTCTTCTCTTCTCTTGCTAATCGCCGAATATTGGTTCTTAGCTTTTCCATAGCATCTTCTAGTGGTCTTTTCTGTACATCTTTGCAGCTGTCATGCGATAACTGTCGGGTTTCCTTCTCATGAGTCCCCTTTACCGCGGTAGCACTTTCTTCGGACTCAAGTCTCCTGAAGAGACTTTCCTTCTCAGTGTTGTTGTTTTAATCTTAATTGTCCCAGTAGTGGGACGCCATACCATCCTCCTAGCAGCAGAATGTCCGGGACCGGATGGTCCGTCACCCAAATGCCGGAAGGTGGTATCCTCCCTAATTTGTAGTCCTAAAACAACGACAAGTGGACTAGCTTTCATTCTCTTATTCGGCTTTTCGCAGCGATAGCTAGGTGTTCTACTCGCGGCCCAAGACGAGATTCGGCTCGGCACCCGCCCTATCCTTCTTAAAATCTCCGATACGAGGCATTTTTCTTTCTTTGCTAACTTTTCTATCGTGTTGTGCAATGAGCAAATGGCGTAATTCTAGCCCTTTTCTTATGACCATCGTTGTAATATGCGCGCCGAGGCAATGCAACAGGCAATTTTGCGGACATTTTCTTCATCCTCTCGCGACGGAGAGGATGGAACCTACTTCCTCCCAAAAGTGGTATGTATTCAGGCAATGTGTATACTCGGCAATTCGGGATTTACTCTAGGAAAGCAACTTCAGCAGCTCCGCTTCTCTAGCAATCCTTCTACTTCGTTCCTCCTCCGAGTCCATGTCGCTGGTGGAATTCTCGAGCTCGGACTCGATCTCGAAAAGGAAGGTCTCACAGAAGATCTGTACCCTCCATGGTAACAGTGTTCATCACAAGCTCTGAATTTCCTTCCCTTTAATTCGGTAGAAGCCGGGTAGGTGCAGAGACAACTAGACCAGTGGGGGTAGCAACAATGCTCCTTCGCGAACAACAAGCATTCTCTCGCTAGAATCTTTGCAGAGGAGGTAATTCATGAGTTGACTCGAGGTTAAACTCAATCAACGGCTTCTCGCTTCGGTACTTTGCTTGTGAGTGAAAAGAGAGTGACGTCGGGGATTTTGATGTCGGTGTCCCCGAATCCTTGTCCGAATCGAATGATTCCATTATTAGGCGCTCGTCCTCGAACATAGCTAGGTCCAACTCGTTGACGAAGGAGAAGATCGGCCTTGGGCTTCCATTTCTGCAGTGCGCATTCCAAATGTTAGACCCCGAATCGTACTTCTTCTTGTCGTAAAACTTATGACGAAAAAGAAAGAGTCCGAACACATTTCTGTTTATCTTAGTGTATTTCTGGTATTAAAAGAAAATTGTTTTTCGAAAAAGATTTGCTCGTTAGGACAGAGAACTATTAAAAGAAGGAGAGTTGTAGGAAGGGTAAAAGGAATTGATTAGGAACCTGGAAAAGGAAGAGAAAGTCCCGTAGAAACTTTTTGACCCGCAAGACCACTCCTAAACTAATACCTATTGGGGGTCCACCCCACCTCATAAATGAGGTAAAAGGATCTCGGAACCTCTCTATTTAGGGGTGTCTAAACAGTGGTTCCTAAATCCGAGAGAATGTTGGCTATACTTGTTCAAGGTAGAAATGAACATAGTATTCCAACGGAAAGAAGGGTAGTTTGATCCACCAGGGACATGGATACGCTACCTGATTAAACATGGAGAGAGGAATTTTCCCCAGCGGAGTCGCCGTTGTGATATAGGTTGTTTATCTTAAAGGTCATATTTTTAAATTTAATTTAAATAAATAATTTGAAAAGTAGTATTCGATTTTGAAAATAATTTTAAATTTGAAAATTTTAAGATATGAAATCAAACTGATCTCACATCCCGAATAGTTTATATAAACGAACACCGCACCACAAAGTGTATATCTATCCCGGAGGGTAGACACACTGCTTGATGATGGGGCTCAGTTAAATAAACTAAAAGATTTGTGACATCCGTTTGGTCTGCGAACCAATTTTATAAGCCGACAAGTTCCCCTGCATAATACAGAGAAGTTAAGCAGGGTTTATATTACCTGGGTTCTTAAAATTCCATATAAGGGCAAGCCCCTATAGTTAATTACATCTTAAATGACGGGAATCACTTAGGAAAACTCTCGATAATAACCAAGAGTTCTGCTCTCAAGAATCTCAAAGTTTAAGTTTCCAAGGGATTGAATTTTGGAATTTCAATAGGGAATAGATCAAGTTTGGAACATTTTGTTTTGGGAAATCAAAGGAAGAAAGGTAGG
>JAKZJZ010000085.1:0-95083 GCA_022702705.1 Papilionanthe hookeriana x Papilionanthe teres
TGCTCTAAATCACATAAAGCTGTCGGCATATTTTTAGGTTGTGTGTTTTATTTTGAAAAGGGGGTCGCCTAACAGAAGCTGTCGGCGAATTTTTAATTTAATTAAAATAAATAATTTGAAAAGTAGTATTTGATTTTGAAAATAATTTTAAATTTGAAGGTTTTAAGATATGAGATTAAACCGATCTCACATCCCAGTAGTTTATATAAACGAGCACCGCACCATGAGCCGTGTATCTATCCCTAAGGATAGACACACGCTATGACGGTGGGGCTTGATTAAATAAACTAGAAGATTTGTGACATCCGTTTAGTCTGCGAACCAATTTTATAAGCCGACAAAATTCCACAGCTTAATATGAAAACATTAAACAAGGTTTATATTACACAGGTTCTTTAAAATTCCCTATAAGGGCAAGCCCCTATAGTTAATTACATCTTAAGTGACGGGAATCACCTAAGAAAACTCTCGATAATAACCAATAATTCTGCTCTCGAGAATTTCAAAGTTTAAGGTTTTCGAAGATTGAATTTTGGAATTTCGATAGGGAATGGATCAAATTTGGAACATTTTGTTTTGTGAATCGAAAGGAAGAAAGGTAGGAGAAATCAACTGATTCGAAGTGAACTTCGGTAATTTCCCGACTATCCTATTGTTTGGCTTGAATTTAGGAAAGTCCTAATGTTTATTTAGTATTTCAATCTTGCCAATTTTAATTAATTAGGGCTTATATTTGTATGATAAAATCAAACAAATAGCACTAGAAGATGTGAGGGTTTATTGTCGTATCGGACGACTACCTCGGAATCCTAAGACCGGTTAGGGCTTAATTTGCAATACAAATGCCTAACGAAGAGGTTGAGGATTTATGTTGCACTAGACAAGCTACCTCGAAGTCCTATGGCTTTGTTGTTTAATTCTAAGAAGGTTTCTTTGAAGTAGGTTCAAGTTTTGTTGATGACGATGGCCGTGATGCCCACCATGCTCCAAGCTCCTTGTTGTTGCGGAGGTTTAGTTTTAGAAATCATAAATCGGGGGATGAGAAAAGTGTTTTGGTTTAGAGAAGTCTTAATTTTCCAAGTGTTCTTGTATTTTGATTAAAACAAATCTTAAAGTTGATTATAACGACACAGGTTAAGATCCCGCGGTTCCATCCTTCCGGCATCATTATTTTATCGGATTCACTTAGTCCGGATGAATTTGCTAAACTCAGCTGAATGAGTTCCACACTTTCATTTAGACCGTGGGAAATCCCGTTAGCAACACGTAGGTTACATCATCCGAGGTATTCCCGATCATCCGATAGGGCGTTTTAATTTAGTTGTAATTGTAGTTTTGTATTACGTTTGTGATTAAATTTTGAGTTGTTTTATATTTTGAAATGTTGTGGCGGTGAATTTTATCTTGCAATGACTTTTAACTTAATTTTGGTTTCGGTTTTAGGGACTATCCTAAAGGTGTGGGTTTTCATGCAACGGTTGTTTTATCATGCGAGAAAAGTAAAGTGCATCTGCGATTAAATAAATTGCGGGGAAGTAAATTGCAAGAAAGTAAATTGAAATAAAATAAAAGCGTGCACTGGAGGGTCTTCCCGTCATCCCAAGCTACACTTAAAACACAATTAGAATATTTAAGCAAGTTCCTAGGTAAAGCTAAGGGAAAGGTTATGGTTTTCTACGCAAATTCCTAATCCTATAGCTAGTCGATCCCCTATGACGTCTAGGTTCTTTGTGTTTTTGTTTGAGGACGATTTTCTTCATCGAAGAACAATTAAATCAATTGTTCTTATAAATATCCTATCATATTGAGGAAGTGCTTAAGAAGAATCTTAAACATCTTTTCGATATTTTTAGGATTGTTTTAAGTCCAAATGAATTTAATCATATAAATGAATCAATCGTCCGAGAATTCAAGTTTTGTTGTTATCTTACTCGGTGAATTAGGACATTTGAATATCCTATAAGTGAAGTAACATTTCATTTAATGTTCTGTTTAGGAGTTATAATAACCAAAGCTTTCAAGGGTAAATTAGTATTCAAATGATTTGATTTAAGTTAAAGGGTTTAAATTTGGAATAGTGTTCAAGTTGCTTTATATTTAATTTCTTTTATGTCTTAGGTGATATTATATTTAATTCAATTCAATTTAATTGAGTTTTAATTTAATTTAATTTAATTTAATTTGATTTGATGTTTAATTAATTTGATTTGATTTAATTTAATTATTTAATTTAATTTAATTTAATTTAATTTAATTTAATAATTTAATTTAATTTAATTTAATTTAATTTAATTTAATTTTTTTTAATTTAATTTAATTTAATTATTTAATTTAATTTAATTTAATTTAATTTAATTTAATTTAATTTGATTGTTTAATTTGATTTAATTTAATTTAATTTAATTTAATTATTTAATTTAATCTAATTTAATTTAATTTTAATTTAATTTAATTTAATTTAATTTAATTTAATTTAATTTAATTTAATTTAATTTAATTTAATTTCAATTTAGTTTAATTTAATTTAATTTTATTTAATTTAATTTTAATTTAATTTAATTTATAATTTTAATTGAGATTTTAAAAGAGTTTAATGATTTAATTAAGTCTCTTAATATTTTAAATTTGAGTTATCATTTTAATTAAGAATTGAGTATTAATGAGATAATTAATTTAGGGATTTTTAAATTAAAGAATAAATCTCTTCCTAATAAATATCCCTTATTTTAATAATTCCAATTTATTATTCCTCCAAATTTAATCTATTATTTAATTAAAGTTTAATCATTTTAAAATTATTTAATGGGTTTCTACCCTTTAATTATTTAAATTTCAATCATCCAAACCAGATTAAGATCAAATATTTTACTTGTTGATTTTTTATTAAACCTAAAGTTTTAATTAAGGATTAAAGGTTTAATTACCATTTTACCCCTTAAGCTTAATAATTTCATAACTCACTAAATTGAACTCAAATAAACTTGGAATTTTTATGTGACTTCACTCATATGTCAATAAAGACATGAGAGGAGAAAATGTGATTTTTCTGTATTTAATTTATTTATATAATTATTTTTGGTAGAAAATAGAGATTTTCAAGGAAAATTTAATAACATGACCAAGGGAAAGTTTCTGTCCTTAAGAAAATTAGGGGACATTCCTAATGACCAGAGAAGCACTTGGACCAATTTTGGTGATTTTTTGAATTATATTATTTTTATTATAATTATTTTGAGTTTTGGAGTGTTAATTAATTTAAAAATAAAATAAATGTTGAAAAATGGGTTTTATATTTTTCAAAAATCTCTCTGATATCAAGGAAACCAGAGAAGCAAATTTTGCAATTTTCTGATTTTTCTATGATTTATTATAATTATTTTAGTGAAAATGCTAGAAAATACATTTTTTAATTTTAAAATTACCCTAGAGCTTTAAAATTCAATATCTCACTAAATAGACCTAAGAAAAATGTGGGATTTGTTCCTAAGTGATTAAAATTCAAAATGTGACATTTTGGTGAATTTTATTATTTTTGTGATTTTTATTATTTTTTAATTATTAAAAATATTAAAATATTATTAAAAATCAACTTTTTTAGAAAATTGAAATTTTAATTTTCTTAGGTTCCCCTGATATCAGAGAGGCTCCAAAACCAATTTGATGGATTTTTGAAAAGTATTTTAAAAGTTATGAATTTTTAAAGTTTAAAATGGCTAAGTGACTTAATCGACCCGATTAGTGGGGCTAACCGAGTCAATTGACCTCAAATTTTTATGGTGGATTCCTCTGATCCTAAAGGTCAGTGGAGAATTGATTTCAAGTCAATTTGATGCCTGGTTAACTCTAATTAATTAAAGACCTATTTTGGGTGTTTAAGCCGATTAGAGTTGTTTTGAATGAACTAAGCCAAAATCTATTTTTCCTAGGGTTCTCTGGTCATAAGGAACATCACCAAATTTTCCTAGAATTTATTTCACAACATGCTATTTACTTGGAATTAAAATACTCAAAACAGTGACACTGAACTTGAAAAATCAAGAACTCTTCATAGGGATGGCCTCTGACTTTGGAAAATTCGGGGAATGTTCCCAAATTCGGAGGCTTCAAAAGCCCTATGGTCTCATGCCATGGTGAATTGTATGCATGCATGGAGAATTAAAACAATGCAGAGAGTAAATAAATCATAAAAAATAAAATATTTGATGAAATTAAGTGATTTCTTTTCCACATTATTCTCCTCTCTTCAACTGAGCGAGAGGGTATTTTTATTTTATTTTTCTGATTTTTCTACACGAGAGATATGAATTTTTGAAGTTTAGGGAATTAAATATATCGAGAAAATCCCTATTTTTCTATTTATCCACGCGGCGCCGGCGCATCCTCGGCGGCTCCGAAAGGCCGCGCGGCGCGCTCCCATTCGACGCCGCCACTTGAGTCGGCGGCCGGGCCGCCGGTTCTCGTACCGTCTCCTGGTTCGACGCCATCCGAGCCGTCCGTCCGCGCGTGTATTGAATGGACGACATCCGTTCATCGTCCCCGAGTGTTCTCACCCGAGAGCCGTCCACACTAAATCCCTAATATCTCACTCGATACTCAATGGATTTTCATGTTCTTATGCTCTATGGATTCGTCTTGAAGAGACGAACACATCTATACGGCTAACATGCATTGAAACTAAAGCATTTAAAATGGAGAATCTCCAGAAGCTCGGGATGAAGAGTTAGCTCATACCTTGGCTCAGAGAAGTGTGGCTTCGATGCGAGAGTTGTTGCACCTTCGATTGGGTCTAGCAAGCTCCGAGATGAAGTCTCCTGGTGCAGTGAATTGTACTGGATATGATTTCGACCAAGCTCGATCACAAAGCTTGGAGAGTTTGGAGCAAGCTCGGGTGGCTTCGGAGATGGGGCTTTTGATGGTGGACACCTTCTCTTGGTACGGTGAAGGTGTAGAGCCAATCAATTTGGGAATTGGCTCATTATGGAGAAGTGTCCTGGTTTTGGGTGGAATTTCGACTACGAAATTGAGCTTACGGAGGAGAAATGGCGAGGGGATTTCCTTGGGGATCAAGTGCTCTAAGGGTGGAGGAGGGTACGGAACAATTTTGGCGAGTTTTGGCGAGGTTTATGCTTCTCTTCTTGTCATGGCCGAGAGGGGTGGAGTTTAAATAGAGGTGGTGCGGGGGCCTCCCGGGGGAGTTAGGGCTTGGGATCGAGTTGCTGCGAGTGAGGAGAAGAACGGCCATGGTGACCACTGGGGATGGGGCGGCTCGGCAAGTGAGAATTTCAATGTTGGCTCACATGTGAGCTCTCGGCCATGGTGTTTTCCGGCGGCACAGTGGCCGGCCGGCCAGGCATGGGTCACCCTCGAGGTCGGGTGGGTCGGGCTGGAGGTTTGTGCAATCAATTGGCCATGGACATGTGTAAAGGCTTTGATCCAAAGTGGAATGGGGCATGGCTAGATTTGGACCTAAATGGGTCAACCCACCCATTTGGGCTAGGTGCACCACCCAAGGCCGGGTTTAGGCTGAGGAGAAAGTGATTTGGATCAGCTTGATTAGTGGGGTCAAGTCGCGATCCAAGTACGATTAGGCTTAAGCATGGTTTAGTGGAGTCATGGAAGTGGTTAATCACCTTTAGGAATTAAGGAAAGAGCCTCCTCCTTTTGCCCAAAATGGCATGGTGACATGTAAAGAGGCTCTCATGGCTTGCATATGGCTTGTGCATGGCTCCATGGCTCCATTTGGCTTGGGAAAAGTGAAGTCGATTTCATGGAAATGGATTTAAGGAAAATTTTGGTATTTAGGGGTGATTTGGCATGAGGCTTGATTTGGAATTATTTGATGATGAATTTAGGACTTAGGGATGATTTTAATTGAAAGTATGATGAGGGGAAATGTCATATGGGCTTTGGAAGAATTTTGGGCTTTTTTGAAAGGGTTTTAGATGGGCTTTTAAGATGGATTAGGAAAGTGGGCTTTTGAATTTTAAAATGGATTTTGGGATGAAATTTTGTAAAGAGGTTGGGCCAAATAATTGTTGGGTTTAGCTCATAGATGTGTCATGAGTGACTTGAAACAAATTTGGGGTAGTTTGGGCTTGAATTGGGTTGAATTTGGGTTAGGTTTGGGCTTAGGTCAAAAATGGGCCTTTTAACCTTGGGTTGAGTTTGAGTGGGGTTTGGGTTCAAATTTTGGGCAAATCATGTTAGGGTTTTGTTTGTGGGAATGTTAAGGAAGATTTAGAAAAGATTTGAGGTTAATTGGAGTTGAATTGGGTGAGTTTGGGTTAAGTTTGGGTCATGGGTCTAAATTGGGCTTTAAGGCTAAAAGTGGAGATTGGATCCAAATGTCAATCAAATTGGACTTGGATTTGGTCTAGATTGGTATTGGGGATGTTGAATTGAAGTTTAGAATTGAATTGGACCAAAATTGGGGTCAATTGGGTAGGTTTGGTTTGACATTGGGTTCACTTTGGGTTAAAATGGGTGAAATTGGGGGTTTTGACAAAAGTAGGGTAAATTGACAAAATTGGCCCATGGTGTAGTTGGACAAAATGAAATTGGGAATATTTGGGATTTTCTGGAATTTTCTGGGAATTTTCTGAATTTTTGGATTTTTAGGCCAAGAAGGGTATTTTGGGTATTTGGAGGGTATTGGGAGGTATTTTTGGAATCTTTGGTATTTTTGGGTATGGATGATCAATTTGAGTGATGTGGAGATGTTTGAGAGTGATTTTGGAAAATTTTGGGTAATTTGGAAATTTTGCAAAATTTGGTAATTTGAGGTTTTGGGTAGGTTTAGTAGGTGTAGGGTCCAGGGGTCAAAATTGAAAATTTGGGAAATTAAGATTGGGTGAATCTAGGTGGAAAAATCATTTTGGTTGAGCCATGAAGCCATTTCAAGCCCATATGAGCCATGAAAGGACTCATTTGAGGCATTCACTATGTTGTTCCTAACCCTCTTAGCCGAGAGCTTAGGGGTTAAGGACCATCCATGTGAATCACCTACATGAGTCGGGAGGTTAAGTTGGGTATGGGTGTGGTTTTAGGAAGTGTGTGGAAATGTAGTGTGTAAGTGTAGTGTGTATGTAAGTCGGCCCCTTCACCGGACCGGGCCACCCGGGGTAGTCCTAAGGCGAAAGAGTCACTATAGGAACTCATCCTTTAAACTTCCACATTTGATTTCAACCCTCACAGGTGATTAGGGGTCTATAGTCGAGTTTGTGGAGTTTGCGGGGAGTTTAGAAGTGGTTTAAATTTCTAAAATGTGGGTCCCAATTCTAGTCCTCTAAGATAGTCGAAGGAAAAGCCTAAGGCTAGATCCTAAGCACTAAAAGAAGAAGGGAAGACCTCATCGAAAATGAGGTCGACAAATGGACCCCGATAGGTGTGGTGAGTCGACGGAGCACACGCGCGTATTGGTGTTGACCGAAGCGATCAACAAAACCAACACGGATGTCCAAGTGACGAACTTAGGACGAAGTAGAAGAGTTTCTGCTGGGGAGTGTCGAGTATATCTCCGGAACCGGAGATTCTTGAACTCTCGGCAGGGAAAGGAAAAGGAGGTGAATCCCAAATCACATGATCTGGGGGAATTTCGATTTAGATTTTATTTTGTTTTAGTTTAAGTTTTTGATGTGTGAGTTTAAATTTCAGTTTGGAGTTTCAATTTAGATTGAAGTTTGTCAAAATTAATTTGAGGAAATTTGGATTTGAAATGAGAATTGGAATTTTGAGGTTTTAGATATAACATCTTTAACCTCGAAAGAAAATTGAATTGATTAGATTGAATCGTTGCAATGAGAAGAGATCTCAGAGCAATGTGGTGTTGGATGTAAAAATCCTTAACCTCAAGAGTTTGATTTTGATGTATTTCATTGCGATAGGGAAATGATCCTAAAGCGATGCGGTCTCGGATGTAAAATCCTTGACCCGAAAGGTTTGAATTTTGATGTATTTCGGTGCGATAGGGAAGAATCCTAAAGCGATGCGGTCTTGGATGTAAAATCCTCGACCCAAAAGGTTGAATTTGATGTATTTCGGTGCGATAGGGAAAGAATCCTAAAGCAGTGCAATCTTGGATGTAAAATCCTCGACCCAAAAGTTTGAATTTGATGTATTTCATTGCAATAGGAGAAGAATCCTAAAGCAGTGCAGTCTTGGATGTAAAATCCTCGACCCAAAAGTTTGAATTTGATGTATTTCAATGCAATAGGGAAGAATCCTAAAGCGGTGCGGTCTTGGATGTAAAATCCTCGACCCAAAAGTTTGAATTTGATGTATTTCGGTGCGATAGGGAAAGAATCCTAAAGCGGTGCGGTCTTGGATGTAAAATCCTCGACCCAAAAGTTTGAATTTGAATTTGATGTATTTCGGTGCAATAGGAAAAGGATCCTAAAGCGGTGCGGTCTTGGATGTAAAATCCTCGACCCAAAAGTTTGAATTCGATGTATTTCGGTGCGATAGGGAAGGAATCCTAAAGCGGTGCGGTCTTGGATGTAAAATCCTCGACCCAAAAGTTTGATTTGAATTTGATGTATTTCGGTGCAATAGGAAAAGGATCCTAAAGCGATGCGGTCTTGGATGTAAAATCCTCGACCCAAAAGTTTGATTTGAATTTGATGTATTTCGGTGCGATAGGAAAAGGATCCTAAAGCGGTGCGGTCTTGGATGTAAAATCCTCGACCCAAAAGTTTGATTTGAATTTGATGTATTTCGGTGCGATAGGAAAAGGATCCTAAAGCGGTGCGGTCTTGGATGTAAAATCCTCGACCCAAAAGTTTGATTTGAATTTGATGTATTTCGGTGCAATAGGAAAAGGATCCTAAAGCGGTGCGGTCTTGGATGTAAAATCCTCGACCCAAAAGTTTGAATTTTGATGTATTTCGGTGCAATAGGAAAAGAATCCTAAAGCGGTGCGGTCTTGGATGTAAAATCCTCGACCCAAAAGTTTGATTTGAATTTGATGTATTTCGGTGCAATAGGAAAATGATCCTAAAGCGAGTGCGGTCTTGGATGTAAAATCCTCGACCCAAAAGTTTGATTTGAATTTGATGTATTTCAGTGCAATAGGAAAAGGATCCTAAAGCAGTGTAGTCTTGGATGTAAAATCCTCGACCCAAAAGTTTGATTTGAATTTGATTGATATTTGATTCGAGATCTGGAAGAAATTGAATTTGAATTTGATAGAGATTTAGAATCTGGAAAGATTGAATTTGAATTTGATTGAGAATTTGATTCGAAATTTGGAAAAATCAAATTTGAAATTTGATCGAGAGTGGATTTGAAATTTGATTGAGGATTTGATTTGGAATTTGTAAAGATAAAATTTGATTTGAAGTTTGGAAGGATGGAATTTGAGATTTGTGTTGATTTCGTTTATCTTTTAATGATTTATTTTATTTTATCGTTTATTTAATGTTCATGTGAATTTGGTATTTGTCATTTTTCAGATTTTTTTTTAGAAAGTTTTCTTTTATTCTCTTTTTTTTTATTTCGTTCTTTGTTCGAAGTTCATTTAACTTTAATGGCGTTTCCCAATCAATTTGCACAAAAGAGGTGAAGGCCAAAAACGTGACATGGTCACTTTCATTCCAATCATGTTGAAAATACGTCGTACGACTCGATGCGGAATATATTTCATACAATCCATGTAGACTCAAAACGGATCGTGTATGATCTTTGTTGATTCATCGAAAGAAGCATCCGTCAAAAAATCCATGTACGAATAGTGAGGTACATGGTCGATAACATCACCTTCCAAGCCATCCTTGGCAAGGATGCCGAGTTGGATGTACGTTGGAGGTGTGATATCTCCCATGTAACTCACGGCTCGTAAGGCGGAGGTTCTCCGGCTGCGGGTACGGTTGGAAATGGTAAGGTATTTTCTTGTCGTCCATTCTCACGAAGGTAGCGAGATCCGCTCCACTGGCACTCACGGTATGCAATGCTTTGCGATATACGCTCCGTTACCTGCGGTATCATGACGGAACCCACCGGTAAAGGTATCTTCTGCGGCCCTCGGAACTCACCCGGGCCTGCTTATCCGGAGGTCGGATCCGAACATGATGTTACACTCATTCGGGAAAGAGACCGTGCGAAAGGTCGACGAAGTCGTGGTGATCAATATGTGGGGGTATGCGGTCACTCTGTTTGTAGATGTTGATAATGCGGCTATTGGGTATGCAATCTGCTGGCAGTACCCTCCATGTTATCAATCTTTTTACCATTCTCTTGATAACTAATGGCATCGGATCCACTTGCCCATGACGGAGTATCCCCGGTGGGTTTCCCTTTCTGTCTTCGGCAAAGTTGTAGCAGCATCCGCATTGTATTGTGATTCTTCCTTTCCACGGCATCCATCTCCGGGGTTCGAGTATGTGTTTTCCCTCGGGCGGCCTGCTCGGCCCATTCTTTTCGGATCCCGGATACGGTCCACGATTTGTTGTTGTTCATACTACGAGAATACGTCGGTGTGTAGCTCGAGGCCTTCTAGTATGTTGATTCTTCTTCCTTTAATTCTCTCGAAGTATTCGAAAGTTTTCTTTTCAACATTTTGCATCCTCTCCGGCTCGTATTCCGGAATGATCTGCAGATGGCGAGGCCTTGTGACATATTGTGGGATATATGGTTCAATCCCTTCACGTTCCCACCGCATACCTCGGCTCCTCGGGGATGATGCCGTCGGTACATCCCCGGGGTTGCTTCTGCAACAAGGTCATGCACTTGCGGTGGTTCTATCCGGTGGCGTGGTAGCCTTCTTTCTTCGATCTTCGGAGATTTCCACAGTTCTTTTCGTTATTCTAGGAGTGGCCTCCTTTCTTCGGAGTTCTGGTGAACCGGTGTCCTTGAAGTGTATGTGCTTGGCATTAACAATTGTCTCGTCGCGGTCGGTCGCAGCTAGTTTTGTTAACATCTTACGGATACGGCGATTCTTATTCCTTCGTTGCGTGGGCGTGAGAGTAGCCCTCCGAACTTCTTGAATCTCGCGGGCGCGGCGGCGGCAAGCACTGCCCTCTGTTGTAGTGATTACGGACTTCATTTTCTTGTCTTCTTCGGTATTTGCCTTTCTTTTCTTGTTGTTGGATTGGTGGCTTGGGCCACCCACTTTCATCAGCTTGTCTGCCGGGTAGTTCTTCTCGGTTAGCGGGACCCGGTCACTTTCCTCGTCTTGTAGGCCTGTTGGTGCGAAATGCGAGTCAATCTCGATTATCGCTCCATCTTTCACCCTCTTTTCATCGAGTGCAAGGCTTACGCCATTCTTAAAGTTCAAGACCGACCGCCCGTTCGACATTTCCCTGCGAAAAGACAAGGAAAAGGATCGAGGGTGTATCTTAAGAACAAGAACATTAAGAAAATGTTTATTAAAGATACATTTTTATTATTCTATATATTTTGAAATTTAACGGGAATGAAGTAGGATAAGATGAGGGAAGAGATTTTGATTTGAAAAAGAAAACAAGGAAAACTTAATTATCATGATTTTATTTATCTTAGCACATTTTATTATTATTTGGGTTCGGACCCAATCATAAGTAATTACTCCGCCCGTGTTTCTTAGGGATGAAGAATTCATTCCTTCGAAACATCAGGTAGCGTAATACTTTTCAAGTATCGTCCAGTTGATCGGAAGCATATGTCGTTCTCCACTGGCAATTCACTAGGCGGTAGGAACCTCCCGAGTATACTTGCTTGACCACGAAACGGTCCTTCCCGAGTGGGTTCAAATTTTCCTCCTATCTTGCGGTGTGCAAGAATAGGTCTCTTGAGAACGAGAACTAAGTCACCAACTTTGAAGGTTCTCGGGCGGACCAGTTTGTCATGGGCTTGAACCATCTTAGCTTGGTATAGTTCTAAATTCTTTTGCGCTGCAAGTCTTTTCCCTTCCAAGCTTTCTAATTCTTCGAGTCGTAATCTGGCGTTTTCTTCTGTCGTGATCTTGTTTGCAAGCTGCAATTCGAGTGAAGGAAGGCTGAACCTCTAAAGGTAACACTTGCCTCGGACCCATACACCGGAGCGTAAGGTGTAGCTTGAGTAGGAGTTCGAAGGTTGTCAGGTAGGCCCATAAGGCTTCTAACAATTTCTCGTGCCAATTTCTCTTATTATCGTCCGGGGTTTTCTTTAAGATTTGAACGAGAGTTTTATTAAAAGCCTCGGCGAGACCGTTTGCTCTTGGGTAGTAAATTGTTCGAGTATCGCCGGTCGATTCCGTGTCTCACGACAAAATTGTTGATTTGTGTGCTTCGAATGCTGACCCGTTATACGAGATGATCTGCGCGGCACTCCGAAACGGTAGACAACTTGGTTCTTGAAAAGCGTAGCACGTGGTGTGCTTTCACTTCTCTAAGTGGGCCTACTTGCCCACTTGGAAAAGTAATGCTGTAGCCGCAAGAATGAAGCGATGTCCTTTTGAAGATGGTGGTTCTATCGGACCCACTATATACGTGCCCTAACATTCAAATGGCCGCGACGCGATTGTCGGGTGTAGCACGTTTGGAGGTTGGTGTAGAACCACTCCGTGCACTTGGCATTGATGACGGCTCTTGGCGATTTTCATGCGGTCGGTCATCATCGAGGGCCGGTAGTACCCTAGTCTTTTAATTTTCATTTTCATCTTTGGACCGAGTGGTGAGCGCCACGGAGTCTGAATGCACCTCTTTAACAATTTCACGGGCCTCGGACCCGCTTAGGCACCTTAGCCACATTTGATCAAAAGACCTTCGTATAATGTGTTGTTTATTAATGCGTAGGACGAGTTCTTTTCTTGATACGATGGGCTAGCGACCTATCATCTAGTAGCTTTCTGTTTGCGGGTAGTCTATCGATAGTTGTCGCCAATCTTACGTGTTTTACGTCCTTCTTCATGCTGATTCTTTCTCTTTTTCGATTTGTGTATTGTGTCTATGTCAAGTTGTGATAGGACACGACGTCAGTGAGCTGACACTTCCACTGATTCATCTTGCAAACGGGCAAATTCTTTTGCGAGACGGGCTAAAGCATCTGCTAAAGCATTCTCTTTTCTAGGAATTTTGTAGATCGTCACATTTGGAATCATGTTCAACAAGTTTGTATGGCATCTTGGAAGTATTGTTCGAGTCTTGGCTTTAAAATTACTGTATTGTCAGGCAATCTGTTGAATGATTAGCTGTGAATCCCCGTAGATGTTGATGTACGTTATCCTCATTTGAATAGTTAATTCCAATCCTGTTATGAGGGCTTCGTATTACGCCGTTGTTTGTACACGGTTACGTCGAGTGGTAGGAGTATCTTAACATCCCCGCTCCGGTGTTATAAAGATTAGCCCGATTCTGCCTTACCGGGCACTATCACTTGCGATTCTTCGTCTTTGTGTGCTTGAAGATGCTCCGTCGAAATATAATTCCCAACGTCGATCGTCGAGGTCTTCTAGGTTCATTATTTGTTCGTGCGCGGATCGTCATTGAGAGGAGATTCGGGCGGCAAAGGGTGTCTTTGCGAGAAGTGCTGCTAAGACTTGTCCCTTTACGGCACGCGAGAGGCACGAAAGTTATATCGAATTGCGATAATATCATTGACCATCGGCGAGTCCGCCGGAAAGTGTTGGACGAGTCATCAAGTATTGCAATGGATTAAACTTCGAAATCAAGTTGACCTTATGAGAAAGCATGTAGTGCACGAGCTTTTGAGCGGCGAAGATCGGGGCCAAACAATGCTTTTCAATTGCGGGATACCTTACTTCCGTCGGAAGTAAACGACGGCTTAAATAGTAAAGAGCATTTTCTTTACCCTCATCATTGACACAGGTTAACGGGGCTCCGAGAGAGTCGTCTAAAGCCGCGGTGTAAAGTATCGGCGGTCTACACGAGGCTCAGGGCTGCTAAGACGGGAGGTGTCATTAAATATTGTTTAATGTCTTCGAAGGCCTTACGGCATTTCTCTTCCCAAATAAATTTGGCGTCCTTTTTAACTAGTGCCGAGAAAGGCTGACACCTACACGACGGGTTTGAGATAAAGCGTCGAAGATATGCCGACTTCCCTTGAAAAGATCGTAGTTGTTTTAAGGTTTTGGGAGGCGGCATTTCTAAGATGGCTTTAATCTTCTCGGGTCGATTTCAATTCCACGATGTCGGACAACGAATCCTAAGAATTTCCGGAGGTGACGCCGAAGGCTCATTTTAAGGGATTCATCTTAAGGTTAAATTGTCTTAATCGTTCGAAAACAATTCTCAAATCATACGGGTGGTTTTCCTTTACTTTGCTTTTGATGACCACATCGTCCACGTAGCATTCGACTTGATTGTGGATGAGATCATCAAAAATTCTTGTCATTGCTCTTTGGTAGGTTGCTCCTGCGTTCTTCGATCCGAATGGCATCCATTGTATAGCAAAATACTCCGATCGGCGTTACGAATGCTGTAAGCTTTTCATCTTACGGAGCCATTTTTATCCGGTTGTATCCTAAAGATCCATCCATGAACGAGAATATTTCATGTGTCGAAGCAATATCGATCATCGGTTACGGAATCGGTAGAGGGAATTCATCTTTTGGACATGCCTTATTTAAATCTCTGAAGTACACAGATTCTGATCTGACCATTCTTCTTTATGACTGGCACCACATTGGCTAGCCAAGTCGGGTATTGTTCTTCACGGACAAATTTAGCGTCTATTAGCTTTTTAACTTCGGCTATGACTTGTTGTTCGATTTCTAGACGCATTCTTACGGGACCTTGTCAGCTGGAGCGAGTAGGATCCACTCCTAGCTTATGGATTGCAACCTGCGGGGCTAATCACGGCATTTCATCGTAGCTCCAAGCAAAACGAGTCTTTAAATTCCATTAATAACTTGATTATTTCTTCGGAGTCTTCTTTATTGAGTAAGGAGCTAACAAAGGTAGGTCTAGGCTCTTCGCTAGTACCTAAGTTAACTTCCAGTTAACTCATCTATTGTGGATTTAATTTCTTCTTCGAATTCGGTGGAGCGTCTCGATTTGTAAATCTTCGAGTTCGTACTGTAGTTTCCATGCAATTTTCCTTGGGTTCGCAAGTGACAACCAAACAAAATTCGGTATCGTCAGCCGACCCTACTGTGCCGAATCCGAGTCCATACTTTGAATTGGGAGGACGACGGAGTTATTCCATAACTTTTCAAAATGTTGAGATTGACCTTTTGTCCATTGTCGAGGTAAGAAACCACGTTGAATTAAATTTTGAACACGGAGAGAGTACCACTCAAAAGGTAATTCCATTAATTCGATGAAGTGACATCTTCGAATTGTACATTATTTTCAGTTTTGGAGGAAGAAGCACCACGGTAGAATTTGATCGGCTTTGCACCGTCACTACGTACCTCTTTGACCTCCATACCCTCGATCTTATTAGAATGGATCGGAGTTAGGGTCATAGTATGTACGTAGTGGTTAATCTTCTCGTACATTGATTTGTATTCTTCGTTCTTTTCATCTTCGAGGGAGATCTTGTATTGCGGCTTCTTTCGACTTATTGTTGCTTGCTTCTTGCTTGATTTCTTTTTCTTCTTCGGAACTATCTTCCCGATCAACATTGATGGCTGGTTTCCTCTGTCCAATTGTCCTAGTGTCTCTACCACGGCCTCGTCCCCGGCCTCGACCTCGGATGCGAGTTGTGGAGAAACCTTCACCATCTCGCCGGAAGGGAGTGGTGAGTGACTGTTGGACTAGAACTTCAGGTTCTTCGTTGTCTCGAATTTTCTTTGCTTCATTTGTTACGGTATCTCTGGAGAAGATTGTTTTCTTTGGCGGTGCATAATAAGCTGCGTCTTCATGGATTCCAATCTCATGTACGGAGAATGGTTGCAAGTCTCCTTTGATGCCTTGTTCCCCTCCATCATAATATTTGATGCAACTGGTGCGAGATGATGGTACCATCCTGTTTTCATGTATTCATGGTCGGCCCGGTAGAGCGTTGAACGACGTTTCGAATCGATTATATGAAATTTTGCGGTTGTCTTTGCTAAATCACCGGTCTTCATCGGTAGCGTTATTGACCCGAGGGCTCTTTCTCCTTTACGGTTGAATCCTCTTAATAACATTTTGTCGGCCTCGAGCTCGCGAGCATCAACTTCCAAGTATGCTAGTGTTCGAAGACTCATTATATTGATTGATGCTCCTGGATCCACCAATACTGCGGAGAGCGTAAACTTCCCGATTGTAGCTGAAATGTACAATGGTCGGTTGTGATCTGCTTGTCCCAAGTAGTAGGTCATTGTCCGTGAAGGTAACACCTCGTTGTTCCTTTAACGAGCAAACCTCATCTAAGGAATCTCCGGCCATTTGAGCTAAGCAAATTTCCGGATCAAGTAAGGCCTTGATCAGAGCTTCTCTCATCTCCTTTGATAAGATGAGAGCATCGTAAATGCTCAGTTTGGCCGGTAGTTTCCTAAGATGGGCTAGCACGTTGTAGTCCACTTTGTTTCCATGCGTCTCGGCTTCTTCTCGAATGGGTATTTCTTCGCAGGGGTTGGTTCTTCTTGAACAACCACACGCTTTCCTTTGTCTTTTGGACCCATTCTTGGAGGTAGAACTTTTCCACTTCTTAAGTTGACTTACGTAATTTCTTCGAATCTAGTGTTGAACTTGTCGGTGTCTCCTCCTGAATCGGAATGACGGGCTCTTACGGATTATCTTCAAAATGCGAAGGCTCTAACTCTATCGTAAATGGAGCTCCTCGAAACTCACAGATAGATCCGTGGCTTGTTGAACTCTCGTAGCCTCTTTGATGGATGTCTTCTTCGTTATTTTGATCGTCGAGATCGTGTATGATTTGAGAATTGTTGTTGGTATCGAAGTCGATGTCCGGATTGTCGCTAGTTACGTAATCGTTAGAAACAGTCAAAACGTAGCCAACGCCATCACCCTTATCATTATATGATCCCACCGAAGTGAGCGAGATAATCATACAAAATCGAGAGGTTCGAGGGATTTCTCCCCAGAATCGGAAGCAACTATCCTAGGATAAGCGGCCCCTAGTCCAGCCTTAGGAGTCTCGGTCCCCTCTTCTTCGTCGATTTTCTTCTTCTCTTCGATCGTCTCTGTCGAGGTGGTTCTTCTATCGCAAGTGATAGTACCGGCTTAACGGGTCTCGAACTACGAATTGAGGCTCGCACCGAAGCGGTTCGGATGTTGTCTAAAATCTTCTTCGAAGATCTCGTCCGAGGCGGTAGTCCATCCATCGTCGGTTGCATAGGGATCTATCGGAATGACGGGATCGGTTGAGATAACATTGACGGAACCTCCTTTGCGGGGTTCCTTCATGTACTCCTTCGGGATTGTTATATTTCCTTTCCGAAGGTTGTCGTTGAGCCAACTTTTAAAGGTAATGCAATCTTATATCTTGTGCCCAAGCATCCGATGGTAGGGGCAAAAGTTGGGATCACCTTTCTTGTTGACTTCCTCTGGTCTTTTGGGCTCTGGCAGCTGGAAATCTGGAGTTTTCATTAGGCTACGGAACATCTTTGGTACTGCTTCATTCTTGAACGGATATTCTCTGCTCAGAAGCTCCCTCAATGTACGTTGCGGACGAGACGGTTGTTCATCTTGCGGAGACGACTGATAGTTGGATCGGGGTTGCTTTGGTAATCTTGTTGTGGTTGCCGCGGCCGTTACGAGTGGTATTTGCATCGGTTGTTTGCCTTTATCAGCTGCTTGCAACGATCCGGATTTCTTCTCGAAGGTCTTCACCGGCTTACGCTTGTCCGTCTTGTCGGCAAAACTTAATTGCTTCGCCTCTTCTTGCAAGCTTCCGGCCTTGCTTAACAACTTCTCGAAAGTCTTAATAGTGAATCCCTTGAGGAGAAGTGCTTATCGGGCCGTGAATGCTTTTAAGCGAGATGCCGACTGCATGTTGTTCTTGCGGTTGTGGTTCACACTTCATGCTTAAATTTCTCCATCGAAGTATGTAATCCACTAGAGTTTCATTCGGCCTTTGTTTCTCTACCACTAAATCACCTATAGTGATGTGGTGCTGAGCTCCGACAAATCGCTTAATGAAGAGGCTTTCTAGCTACGAGAATGTCTTCAGCGAACCGTTGGGTAATTCGCATACCGGTCGAAGGCGATTCTCGACGGACTGCTAACGAGCTGTCGGAAGAGTAGCGCATCGCTCCCGCCGGCATTGCAACAAGCGGCACGAAAGTGTGCAACATGCTTGTCGGGGGTTCCCGGTTCCGTCGAAGGTCTTAAACGAGAGGTGGTACGAAGCCTTTCGGGTATTGGACGGCGTCGAATTCTTCGGGTAAGGTCTGCCGTCCGAATGGATGTCCCGTTCTTCGATTGTGCTAAGGCTTCTCGCACTGCTGCTCTACCAAGTTCTTGATATCCTTTTCGGGGATCATACTTTGTCTTGTATCCTTTTTCAGTTGGTCATCCCCATTGACGGATGTAATCTCCTTTCCTCCGTCTACGATGTGAATGACTTACGGGGGTGTCTCTCTATGTGGTTGTACTTGACTGCGGAAGTGGCCGGAGCTACGGCCATCTCTTCCATCCTCTTCGCCATTTGAGCGATCGTGTCGTCCTTTTCTCGAAGGCTGTCTCTTCATCGGTTACGGCTCCTCTCTTCTGCGAGTTGCGGGAGCACCTTGAGAAGCTGATGAAGCTCGTGTCTCGACCATGTTGATTTCTGCATATTCGTTGTCCATGAATTCGATGAGTCGATCTCATCTCCGAACTTTTCTTCTCTTTCTTTTGCCAGCCGTCGGATGTCGGTTCTCGGCTTTTCCATGGCATCTTCTAGCGGAGCTTTACGTGTATCTTTGTGGTTGTCATGCGATGGTTGCCGGGTCCTTTTTCACGAGTCCCCTTCATCGCGGTAGCACTTTCTTCGATTCCGGCCTCTGGCGAGACTTTCTCTCTCGAGGCTGCTGTTTCGATCTCAGCGCCCCGTAGTGGGATGCCACACCATCCTTCAGCGGCGGAAGGTCTAGGACCGAGATGGTACGGTTGGCCAAATGCTTGGAAGGTGGTATCCTCCCTAATCTGTAATCACGATACTACGACGGGCGGGCTAGCCTTCATTCTCTTGCTTGGCTTTTCTATCATGACGGCGGGTTCTACTCGGGGCCCGAGACGGGATTTGGCCGGCACCCGCCCTATCCTTCGTAGAATTTCCGACACGGGGCAGTTTTCCTTCCTTGCTAGCTTTTCTACCAAAGTTTGCAGTCGAGCAAACGGCGTAGTTCTAGTTCTTTTCTTGCGGCTATCGTTGTAGTATGCGGGCCGAGGTAATGTGGCAGCAATCTTGCGAACATTCTCCTCATCCTCTGCGGCGGAGAGGGGATGGAACCTGCTTCCTCCCAAAAGTGGTATGTAGTCAGGCAGTGGTGTATATTCTGGTAACGGTGTATATTCGGCAACTCTGGAATTTCCTCCAGGAAGGCGATCTCGGCAGCTACGGCTTCCACGGCGATCCTTCTATTTCTATTTCTTCTTTGGGTCTTTGTCGGCGACGGAATCTTCGAGCTGGACCCGATTTCGAAGACGAAGGTCTTACGGGAAGATCCGTACCCTCCACGGTAACGGGTTTACCATAGTTACGGATTTCTTTCCCCTTTGATTTGGCGGAAGTCGGGGTAGGTGCGAAACAACTAGACCGGTGGGGGTAGTAAGAACGGTCCTCTGCGGACGGCGGTACTCCTCCTAGTCGGGACCCTTTGCGGGGAGGAAACTCTTGGGTCGACCTAAGGTTGAACTCGAGCGGTGGTTCCTCGGCTTCGGATACCTTGTTCGTCGGTGCAAGAGGGAGACGTCGGTGACCTTGACGTTCGTGTTTTCAAATCCTTGTCCAAATCGGATGACCCCATTGTCGGGCGGCTCATCCTTATAGACGGCGAAAGTCCGGTCCGTTGGTGAAGGAGAAAATCGGTTTCGGGGCTTCCATTTCTGCGGGGTAGATTCGGTTGTCAGTCCCAAGTTATGCTTCTTTTCTTTAGGACGAAAAGAAAGGAATTGAAAAGAGTCCGAACTCATTCTTTGTTCATGTATTTATAAAAAAGAATCATTTGTTAAAAGAATCACTTATTAGAGGGTTTGTTTATTTAGAACGGAATGTTTAAAAGGTGTAGAGAAGGTAAGGAATCCGATTCAGAGTTGGAAAGGGAAAGAAAGTCTTAAGCAAGACTTCTCGACTCGAAGGATCATTCCTAAACTAACACCTATTGGGGGTCCACCCCACCTCAGAAATGAGGTAAAAGGATCTCGGAACCTCTCGGTTTAGGGGTGTCTAAACGGTGGCTCCTAAATCCGAGAGAATGTTGGCTATACTTGTTCAAGATAGAAATGAACATAGTATTCCAACGGAAAGAAGGGTAGTTTGATCCATTAGGGACATGGATACACTACCGATTTTTGAAAGCAGAATTATTTGATTATAATGGAGAGAGGAATCTGTCCCCAGCGGAGTCGCCAGAAATCTGTCGGCATATTTTTAGGTTGTGTGTTTTATTTTGAAAAGGGGGGTCGCCTAACAGAAGCTGTCGGCGAATTTTTAATTTAATTAAAATAAATAATTTGAAAAGTAGTATTTGATTTTGAAAATAATTTTAAATTTGAAGGTTTTAAGATATGAGATTAAACCGATCTCACATCCCAAAGTAGTTTATATAAACGAGCACCGCACCACAAACCGTGTATCTATCCCTAAGGATAGACACACTGCTTGACGGTGGGGCTCGATTAAATAAACTAGAAGATTTGTGACATCCGTTTGGTCTGCGAACCAATTTTATAAGCCGACAAAATTCCCTTGCTTAATATGAAAACATTAAACAAGGTTTATATTACCTGGGTTCTTTAAAATTCCCTATAAGGGCAAGCCCCTATAGTTAATTACATCTTAAGTGACGGGAATCACCTAAGAAAACTCTCGATAATAACCGATAATTACGCTCTCGAGAATTTGAAGTTTAAGGTTTTCGAAGATTGAATTTTGGAATTTCGATAGGGAATGGATCAAATTTGGAACATTTTGTTTTGTGAATCGAAAGGAAGAAAGGTAGGAGAAATCAACGATTCGAAGTGAACTTCGGTAATTTCCCGACTATCCTATTGTTTGGCTTGAATTTAGGAAAGTCCTAATGTTTATTTAGTATTTCGATCTTGCCAATTTTAATTAATTAGGGCTTATATTTGTATGATAAAATCAAACAAATAGCCTAGAAGATGTGAGGGTTTATTGTCGTATCGGACGACTACCTCGGAATCCTAAGACCGGTTAGGGCTTAATTTGCAATGCAAATGCTAACGAAGAGTTGAGGATTTATGTTGCACTAGGCAAGCTACCTCGAAGTCCTATGGCTTTGTTGTTTAATTCTAAGAAGGTTTCTTTGAAGTAGGTTCAAGTTTTGTTGATGACGATGGCCGTGCTGCCCACCATGCTCCAAGCTCCTTGTTGTTGCAGAGGTTTAGTTTTAGAAATCATAAATCAGGGGATGAGAAAAGTGTTTTGGTTTAGAGAAGTCTTAATTTTCCAAGTGTTCTTGTATTTTGATTAAAACAAATCTTAAAGTTGATTATAACGACACCGGTTAAGATCCCACGGTTCCATCCTTCCGGCATCATTATTTTTATCGGATTCACTTAGTCCGGATGAATTTGCTAAACTCAACTGAATGAGTTCCACACTTTCATTTAGACCGTGGGAAATCCCGTTAGCAACACGTAGGTTACATCATCCGAGAGTATTCCCGATCATCCAATAGGGCGTTTTAATTTAGTTGCAATTGTAGTTTTGTATTACGTTTGTGATTAAATTTTGAGTTGTTTTATATTTTGAAATGTTGTGGCGGTGAATTTTATCTTGCAATGACTTTTAACTTAATTTTGGTTTCGGTTTTAGGGACTATCCTAAAGGTGTGGGTTTTCATGCAACGGTTGTTTTATCATGCAAGAAAAGTAAAGTGCATCTGCAGTTAAATAAATTGCGAGGAAGTAAATTGCAAGAAAGTAAATTGCAATAAAATAAAAGCGTACATGGAGGGTCTTCCCGTCATCCCAAGCTACACTTAAAACACAATTAGAATATTTAAGCAAGTTCCTAGGTAAAGCTAAGGGAAAGGTTATGGTTTTCTACCAAATTCCTAATCCTATAGCTAGTCATCTCCTATGACGTCTAGGTTCTTTGTGTTTTTGTTTGAGGACGATTTTCTTCATCGAAGAACAATTAAATCCAATTGTTCTTATAAATATCACTATCATATTGAGGAAGTGCTTAAGAAGAATCTTAAACATCTTTTCAATATTTTTAGGATTGTTTTAAGTCCAAATGAATTTAATCATATAAATGAATCAATCGTCAGAGAATTTCGAGTTTTGTTGTTATCTTACTCGGTGAATTAGGACATTTGAATATCCTATAAGTGAAGTAACATTTCATTTAATGTTTCTGTTTAGGAGTTATAATAACCAAAGCTTTCAAGGGTAAATTAGTATTCAAATGATTTGATTTAAGTTAAAGGGTTTAAATTTGGAATAGTGTTCAAGTTGCTTTATATTTAATTTCTTTTATGTCTTAGGTGATATTATATTTAATTCAATTCAATTTAATTGAGTTTTAATTTAATTTAATTTAATTTAATTTGATTTGATGTTTAATTAATTTGATTTGATTTAATTTAATTATTTAATTTAATTTAATTTAATTTAATTTAATTTAATTTAATAATTTAATTTAATTTAATTTAATTTAATTTAATTTAATTTTTTTAATTTAATTTAATTTAATTATTTAATTTAATTTAATTTAATTTAATTTAATTTAATTTAATTTGATTGTTTAATTTGATTTAATTTAATTTAATTTAATTTAATTATTTAATTTAATCTAATTTAATTTAATTTTAATTTAGTTTAATTTAATTTAATTTAATTATTTAATTTAATTTAATTTAATTTAATTTAATTTCAATTTAGTTTAATTTAATTTAATTTTATTTAATTTAATTTTAATTTAATTTAATTTATAATTTTAATTGAGATTTTAAAAGAGTTTAATGATTTAATTAAGTCTCTTAATATTTTAAATTTGAGTTATCATTTTAATTAAGAATTGAGTATTAATGAGATAATTAATTTAGGGATTTTTAAATTAAAGAATAAATCTCTTCCTAATAAATATCCCTTATTTTAATAATTCTAATTTATTATTCCTCCAAATTTAATCTATTATTTAATTAAAGTTTAATCATTTTAAAATTATTTAATGGGTTTCTACCCTTTAATTATTTAAATTTCAATCATCCAAACCAGATTAAGATCAAATATTTTACTTGTTGATTTTTATTAAACCTAAAGTTTTAATTAAGGATTAAAGGTTTAATTACCATTTTACCCCTTAAGCTTAATAATTTCATAACTCACTAAATTGAACTCAAATAAACTTGGAATTTTTATGTGACTTCACTCATATGTCAATAAAGACATGAGAGGAGAAAATGTGATTTTTCTGTATTTAATTTATTTATATAATTATTTTTGGTAGAAAATAGAGATTTTCAAGGAAAATTTAATAACATGACCAAGGGAAAGTTTCTGTCCTTAAGAAAATTAGGGGACATTCCTAATGACCAGAGAAGCACTTGGACCAATTTTGGTGATTTTTTGAATTATATTATTTTTATTATAATTAGTTTGAGTTTTGGAGTGTTAATTAATTTAAAAATAAAATAAATGTTGAAAAATGGGTTTTATATTTTTCAAAAATCTCTCTGATATCAAGGAAACCAGAGAAGCAAATTTTACAATTTTCTGATTTTTCTATGATTTATTATAATTATTTTAGTGAAAATGCTAGAAAATACATTTTTTTAATTTTAAAATTACCTTAAATCTTTAAAATTCAATATCTCACTAAATAGACCTAAGAAAAATGTGGGATTTGTTCCTAAGTGATTAAAATTCAAAATGTGACATTTTGGTGAATTTTATTATTTTTGTGATTTTTATTATTTTTTAATTATTAAAAATATTAAAATATTATTAAAAATCAACTTTTTTAGAAAATTGAAATTTTAATTTTCTTAGGTTCCCCTGATATCAGAGAGGCTCCAAAACCAATTTGATGGATTTTTAAAAGGTATTTTAAAAGTTATGAATTTTTAAAGTTTAAAATGGCTAAGTGACTTAATCAACCCAATTAGTGAAGCTAACCAAGTCCAATTGACCTCAAATTTTTATGGTGGATTCCTCTGATCCTAAAGGTCAGTGGAGAATTTATTTCAAGTCAATTTGATGCCTGGTTAACTCTAATTAATTAAAGACCTATTTTGGGTGTTTAAGCCAATTAGAGTTGTTTTGAATGAATTAAGCCAAAATCTATTTTTCCTAGGGTTCTCTGGTCATAAGGAACATCACCAAATTTTCCTAGAATTTATTTCACAACATGCTATTTACTGGAATTAAAATACTCAAAACGAGTGACACGAACTTGAAAAATCAAGAACTCTTCATAGGGATGGCCTCGACATTGGAAAATTCGGGGAATGTTCCCAATTCAGAGGCTTCAAAGCCACTATGGTCTCATGCCATGGTGAATTGTATGCATGCATGGAGAATTAAAATAATGCAGAGAGTAAATAAATCATAAAAAATAAAATATTTGATGAAATTAAGTGATTTCTTTTCCACATTATTCTCCTCTCTTCAACGAGCGAGAGAGTATTTTTATTTTATTTTTCTGATTTTTCTACACGGAGATATGAATTTTTGAAGTTTAGGGAATTAAATAAATCGAGAAAATCCCTATTTTTCTATTTATCCACGCGGCGCCGGCGCATCCTCGGCGACTCCGAAAGGCCGCGCGGCGCGCTCCCGTTCGACGCCGCCACTCGAGTCGGCGGCCCGGGCCCCGCGGTTCTCGTACGCGTCTCACGGTCCGACGCCATCCGAGCCGTCCGTCCGCGCGTGTATTGAATGGACGGCATCCGTTCATCGTCCCCAAGTGTTCTCGCCGAGAGCCGTCCACACTAAATCCCTAATATCTCACTCGATACTCAATGGATTTTCATGTTCTTATGCTCTATGGATTCATCTTGAAGAGAAGAACACATCTATACGGCTAACATGCATTGAAACTAAAGCATTTAAAATGGAGAATCTCCAGAAGCTCGGGATGAAGAGTTAGCTCATACCTTGGCTCGGAGAAGTGTGGCTTCAATGCGAGAGTTGTTGCACCTTCGATTGGGTCCTAGCGAGCTCCGGATGAAGTCTCTCGGTGCAGTGAATTGTACGGATATGATTTCGACCAAGCCCGATCCACAAAGCTTGGAGGCTGGAGCAAGCCGGGTGGCACTGGAGATGGGGCTTTTGATGGTGGACACCTTCTCTTGGTACGGTGAAGGTGTAGAGCCAATCAATTTGGGAATTGGCTCACTATGGAGAAGTGTCCTGGTTTTGGGTGGAATTTCAACTCTGAAATTGAGCTTACAGAGGAGAAATGGCAAGGGGATTTCACTGGGGATCAAGTGCTCTAAGGGTGGAGGAGGGTCTGGAACAATTTTGGCAGAGTTTTGGCAAGGTTTATGCTTCTCTTCTTGTCATGGCCGAGAGGGGTGGAGTTTAAATAGAGCTGGCTGGGGGGCCTCCCAGGGGGAGTTAGGGCTTGGGATCGAGTTGCTCTGGTGAGGAGAAGATCGGCCATGGTAGCCAGCTGGGGATGGGGCGGCTCGGCAAGTGAGAATTTCAATGTTAGCTCACATGTGAGCTCTCGGTCATGGTGTTTTCCGGCGGCATGGTGGCCGGCCGGCCGAGCATGGGTCACCCTCGAGGTCGGGTGGGTCAGGGCTGGAGGTTTGTGCAATCAATTGGCCATGGACATGTGTAAAGGCTTTGATCCAAAGTGGAATGGGGCATGGCTAGATTTGGACCTAAATGGGTTAACCCACCCATTTGGGCTAGGTGCACCACCCAAGGCCTGGTTTAGGCTGAGGAGAAAGTGATTTGGATCAGCTTGATTAGTGGGGTCGAGTCACGATCCAAGTACAATTAGGCTTAAGCATGGTTTAGTGGAGTCATGGAAGTGGTTAATCACCTTTAGGAATTAAGGAAAGAGCCTCCTCCTTTTGCCCAAAATGGCATGGTGACATGTAAAGAGGCTCTCATGGCTTGCATATGGCTTGTGCATGGCTCCATGGCTCCATTTGGCTTGGGAAAAGTGAAGTCGATTTCATGGAAATGGATTTAAGGAAAATTTTGGTATTTAGGGGTGATTTGGCATGAGGCTTGATTTGGAATTATTTGATGATGAATTTAGGACTTAGGGATGATTTTAATTGAAAGTATGATGAGGGGAAATGTCATATAGGCTTTGGAAGAATTTTGGGCTTTTTTGAAAGGGTTTTAGATGGGCTTTTAAGATGGATTAGGAAAGTGGGGTTTTGAATTTTAAAATGGATTTTGGGATGAAATTTTGTAAAGAGGTTGGGCCAAATAATTGTTGGGTTTAGCTCATAGATGTGTCATGAGTGACTTGAAGCAAATTTGGGGTAGTTTGGGCTTGAATTGGGTTGGATTTGGGTTAGGTTTGGGCTTAGGTCAAAAATGGGCCTTTTAACCTTGGGTTGAGTTTGAGTGGGGTTTGGGTTCAAATTTTGGGCAAATCATGTTAGGGTTTTGTTTGTGGGAATGTTAAGGAAGATTTAGAAAAGATTTGAGGTTAATTGGAGTTGAATTGGGTGAGTTTGGGTTAAGTTTGGGTCATGGGTCTAAATTGGGCTTTAAGGCTAAAAGTGGAATTGGATCCAAATGTCAACCAAATTGGACTTGGATTTGGTCTAGATTGGTATTGGGGATGTTGAATTGAAGTTTAGAATTGAATTGGACCAAAATTGGGGTCAATTGGGTAGGTTTGGTTTGACATTGGGTTCACTTTGGGTTAAAATGAGTGAAATTTGGGGTTTTGACAAAAGTAGGGTAAATTGACAAAATTGGCCCATGGTGTAGTTGAACAAAATGAAATTAGGAATATTTTAGATTTTCTGGAATTTTCTGGGAATTTTTTGAATTTTTGGATTTTTAGGCCAAGAAGGGTATTTTGGGTATTTGGAGGGTATTGGGAGGTATTTTTGGAATCTTTGGTATTTTTGGGTATGAATGATCAATTTGAGTGATGTGGAGATGTTTGAGAGTGATTTTAGAAAATTTTGGCTAATTTGGAAATTTTGCAAAAATTTGGGTAATTTCAAGGGTTTTGGTAGGTTTAGTAGGTGTAGGGTCCAGGGGTCAAAATTGAAATTTTGGGAAATTAAAGATTGGGTGAATCTAGGTGGAAAGAAATCATTTTGGTTGAGCCATGAAGCCATTTCAAGCCCATATGAGCCATGAAAGGACTCATTTGAGGCATTCATCTATGTTGTTCCTAACCCTCTTGCCGAGAGCTTAGGGGTTAAGGACCATCCATGTGAATCACCTACATGAGTCGGGAGGTTAAGTTGGGTATGGGTGTGGTTTTAGGAAGTGTGTGGAAATGTAGTGTGTAAGTGTAGTGTGTATGTAAGTCGGCCCCTTCACCGAGACCGAGGCCACCGGGGCGATCCTAAGGCCGAAAGAGTCCTATAGGAACTCATCCTTTAAACTTCCACATTTGATTTCAACCCTCTAGGTGATTAGGGGTCTATAGTCAAGTTTGTGGAGTTTGCGGGGAGTTTAGAAGTGGTTTAAATTTCTAAAATGTGGGTCCCGATTCTAGTCCTCTAAGATAGTCGAAAGGAAAAGCCTAAGGCTAGATCCTAAGCACTAAAAAGAAGAAGGGAAGACCTCATCAAAAATGAGGTCAACACAAACTTATCCACAAAATTTTTCCCTAATTGTGTATGGTGAAGCTATCAGGATTTTTAAGTTTTTGAGGAAACTTTTCGAATGTTTGCACTATATTCTTCACTAAGTGCAACAGTCTCATAATCTTTAAACATCTTTTTTATTTAAATCTTCTTTCATAAATTTGGCATAACTTAGCATCTCTTCCAAAGCTTATGTAAAGGAAATATTAATTGTAAGCTTCTTAAATATCTAAAAAAATACTAAAAATTGTTGATCTAACTTTTAGTGTATCTGTGTCTTTGGGGAAAAGGAGGTGGTTGTCTTTCTAAATTAATCTTGGTGGAGAGAGAGGTGTTTATACATCATAGGAGTAGTTTCCCTCTGTTTTTCAGTTTCAGTGTTTTCTCTCTCAACCCAAGTGTCTTTTTTAACTCCAAAATTTAATTCATTTTCACTCGTAATTGGACGGCTTTAACTTATTGTTATTTATTTTTTTATCTTTAGAATTGATCTCGACATTCTTGGAAATGTTCCATGTGGCTATTCCTAAGTGCGTGGTGATTTGTCCCGGTTGATTCTCAATATTTTGAATAACAATGCTTTAGCTGTAATTGATTGTCCATTTGTAACACCACTTTTCTATAGACAACTTCTTCTCCTTAACTTCTTGATTATTGCTAAATCGAGAGAGGATAAGTAGTTTTATAGTTGGAATTACCTTGATTGTTCCGGTTTACCACGATGAGTTTACTTGATTGCTCCCCATTGTTGATTTCCATCACTAGAATTGTTGTTCGAGTTAATATTAGGATGGTTCTTTCGGCACGAGTTTAATAATAGTTATAATTTGGGTTATTGGGTACATTAATACCATTTATAGTTTCTAATAAAGCTTGAGAATCAATCATTTGTCCTAATGAATTTTTCTTCAATCATGAGGTGTTGGAGAAAAACTCATTCCAATTTAGTACATTTTTTTTATATAATGCATCTACTTGAGATGCGACCATTTGAGAATAACATCATTATCATGAATATTGCTACTTTCGTTGTATTTACCATTGAAGGGCCATTGAAAATTATTCATAGACGATGTGGTATCTTAATAAAGTATTTATAAGTATTTTCAGTTCCCATCAAAAAGTATAATTAGTCTAATAAACGGCTAAATCTATACGGAAGTATACTACATATCACTAAAGTAATATTGAGCTCTAGTGAAGGTCTGTGGTTATCAGTCTGGAGGAAGCAAATCTTTAAATTGTAAGAACGAAATCCAATATTCAATTACAATGCACGTAAAGTAAATATAAAGTTACTAAAATTTAGAGATCTTGAGATTTTTAAAGATAAATATAGTACTTTCTAAACTTAATTAAGTTAAATACTACTACATTAAAGTTTTGTATTGAATGGTTGAAATTTGGAGAAACTATCCTCCCCCTTACAATGATGTTATGGTGAGTGAATGATAAAGATTAGTGAAAATCTTGTATTGTGCCAAATAAAAGCATACATATTCTTTACCCTCTTCTGAGTGCTATAAAGAACTTTAGCTAATCCTAGGTTTACTCCTAAATCCATGGTTAATTTGGGAGAATGCGCTCTCACTCGAGCTCAGGCTTCCCTTCGCAGAAAAGGTAACTCTTGCTTTAGTCTCAAATCCACTTTATGACAGGTAGGGATTTTTAATCTGTCACCCTAAAATCTCCAATTCTACACCCAATAAACATATTTCCCTGTTTATTTTCACCGAACCCCAATGAACTACATCACTCATTCATGGACATTAAATATAATCTTCACATTTGTTGTAGAAAGCATAGTCCTTTCGGATCATGTTTCACAACATATTTTAACAATTCAATTAGCCAAATCAAAAATTAAATGAAGTATGAAGTGAAAAACTATCACAATTTCTTAACATTCATAAGGCACATCCAATGTAAATCATCACTTCATCATTTATTATTGCAAGGAGAAAGACAAAGAAATCTACTTGGAATTCATGAGGAATGTACGACAAAACAATGATTTTATATATAAAATTGAAGGTAAATACAACAAATAATGTAAAATATAGGTTTCTATCTAATTCGAAATACTTGTGAATTCTTGAAAATATAGGATTCACACACTTATTTTTCTCACTTAAAAATCTTTATTTGAAAATAATTTTTACTTACTATATTATAACCTTAAGCTTTAGATTTCATATGAGAACTTATATCTTATACTTTAGGTATGGAACCAATTTTTGATTAGGCCCTTAAATCCTCGAAGCTTCTCCCTCACTTTCTTACCATCTTTTTTTATTTATTATTTTTTGTATGGCAAGGATTATTGTATCTGGATAAGTCTTTAATGATTTTGAATTCTACCTTTTCATTTAAAATAAAGGTCTGATATACATCTTTCACTTAAAAATCATAATAATAGTATTTGAAAATTACTTCTCAATAAAATAAATTTAAGCTTTGAAGAATAAAAGTTAAATATTTTATTTACCCAAAAATACAACATTTCTTATTAAAGATAGTTGAAATATATTTCACACTTCTTTACCTATAAAATTTTAACTTTAAATTTTTCATTATTACTATAATTTTAACTAAATTCTCTTATTTATTTCTATATTCAAAATTTTGCTCCCCTAATATAACTTCATATACATAATTATTTTCAATCAAAAATCAAATTAATTTTAAGTATTCTTGAGAACATATAAAACTTTAGGTTTTTGAAAAATTTTCTGTTTTGAAAATTCCCACCTAAACATTAATTTTTAGTTAGGATAAAAAATTTAAACATAAGAAATGATACATGGGTGAGAATTAAAAGCTAACATAACATGCTTGCAGGAATCTTAATATCCTAAATATGCAAGTATAACAATTTAAAAATAGGAGTAAAAAGAAATTAAATTCAAATTTTTTTTCAAAATTTTTATAAAAAGAAAAGTAAAAATTTCAAAAAGATTTACGTAGTAGTGGAGGTTTTCAACGAAATGCACCAATGAAAATTACTGAAATCACACCAATACTAGATAATAAATAGTAGTAGTAGATTTTGAAAAGTTTTAAACATTCGGTTTTAAATAATAGTTTTTAATAGTGTTATATTCTCTAGCAGTTTTGGAATTAAAGTACACAACATAAAAACTGCGACACAGTATACACATTAAAACATTCTTCTTACATATATCACATAAAGCAACATATAGAATATTAATCCAACAAAAATACATCTGAATATGCATAAAAAGAATAGTCCAACTACAATCAACACACTACCAAAGTTCACACCACAAACACAACATTAAAATAAAAAACAAGACACAACATACATCAGTTCATCATGAGAAACTCGAGTAACACATAAAAAAAACAAATACACTAATCATCCTCATCATCATCATCATCATCGTGCTCGTTCAAATATGCGGATGGCACATAAGGTATATAGAATGGATGAGGGCATCTCGACACTCGGATCACCTACAATCGATCTCAATAATCATGATAATTCTTCTCGTATTCTACATGTTTTACAATATATCTTTCCATATTATCCATCTTACCATCCATGTCTCTAACATGCTCATGAGTAAGCCTCACCTTCTTCAAAATCTTTCACAACAAACCAGTCTGTGAATCACTAGATGATGAAACTTTCGAAGTAGTAGCACGAGAAGTAGAAGCAGGTGCAGTAGAAGCCACTGCGATCACTCCTCTCCGACGAGCTGCGAATGTACGGTGTAAGCTCCGGTGTTTACACTAGTAGTTGGTTTTGAGCTGAAGAACCTCTTCCTGTGTTTTAAATTTCACACCCGAGACCGCTCACAAAATGAATGGATCGAAGGAAATCATACCTACAATAGTGGTAGATCTGCCATAATTCGAAATATAATCATAAATGATGCTCTAATATCTATGAACTTTACTCTTGCGAGATACGATAGTTCAGCTTGTCCCTCTCCTTGCTTACTGATATGTGCGTGACAACTTAGATGAGATAAAATAATGTCATGCTTTAGATGTGGCATTTAACTTAGAGGCACGAAAATTGACTCTTATCATTAATTATCTTATGAAATCCTCCTCCATCGATTAAAAATGCCATTATCTCATCTAACTCTCCCTCGGTAGGATGATAGTTAGAATAAAAACAAAACATATCGGGGAGGTATTGATCAATAAAGTATTGATGCTATGAGATGAAAAATCAACTTCTTACTCGTCACCATCACCCAATTCTCTTATCTTGCGAGGTAATTTCGCATAAAACTCTCGACCACGAAATAATAGCAACAACGGAGAAGCAACGGTAATTCTCCCAATTCCTTCTGAAATCATCTCTTGAATAACTTCTCCTAGCTTACGAACACACGCTTAGGAAACAATTTACGTGATTGTAGAGTGTCGATGTATCATTCCTCGGCCATGTCCAACAGGAAACTTGTCGAATCGGAAATCTTTTCTTTTCTCAGCGCTTTGACTTTGGAGCCATCTCTAAAAATTCACGAAAAAATTCACTATAAAGTCCAAAATCAAACTAAACTTGCTAAATTAACTTCCGAAAGTAATTTCCACTAAATCAATTTCTCGTGTCCTTTTCCTCAAATTTTCACCATGAATAGTGATTTTAGGATTTTCAATGTGCCTGAAATACATGGTGAAAATAAAAAAATTTATAGGATTAGTGCTTTTACCTCAAAAGAATCCAAATCTAACAATTTTTGTTGAGATCGGCTTTCAAAAATCCAATATATTGATGCCTGAGCTCCTTTTTTGTGAAAATTAGAGGTTGAAGATGATAGGGGTAGTTAAAAATGGTGATCTTCACTTTTGTAACTGTTGAAATTCAATTTTTGCGAACCGACGCCTAAGCACGAGGGCTTCCGCTCTTAGCCGCGAAATCTGGTGCTCAAGCTCCGGCTCTCTAGTGCTTAGCAACCAGTGCCCAGATTTTCATAATTAAGAAAATGCACTAAACCACTTAGTTAATCACTCTTAATATTCTCAAAATAATTGTCTCTTCCCTATAAATCTCCTAATACTCCAATTTGAAATTTTAATATCCATCGATTCCGATCAAGTTTCACACGAACATAAACTTATATTCATTAAAAACAAACCACACTTAATACAAACTAAAAATTTCTATCCAAACACTTTGGATGAATTCACAGATACAAACGAAACTCGGTAATCATAAAGATAGGTTTACATCACTAAGATGTAACAATCACACATTAAAGTGCAATAGAACACAAATATAAAACATTAAACACTTAGAACATCAAACACATAAAACATAAGATACACAAAACAAACTAAAACATCAAACTAACATTTAATTCCACTCTCCAGTAGGCAAAATATATCTAGAACCATTATTATTTCCATTTGACCCTTCTGGAATATAAATCTGATAGAATGGGTGATGATTGAACACTCTTACATCTTCTTCTTCTAACCACTTATTTTTTAGGAACATCGCCTTATCTGCTTCTTCCTTGTGACTTGTATGATTGAATTGCATCATGAGTTGCCATCCCATATGTTCTAAATGTGCGTTAGTTTCATTAATCTTTGCTTCGATTAAAATCACTCGGGCTTTGATCTTTGCAATCTTTTCTGCAATTCCTTGAGTACTAACGGTGAGAAATCCATTGAATAACTCTTCTTACTTCTTGTCATTAATAAACTTACTCTTGTCGGAATCCTCTTTCTTGATCTCATTCTCTCGGGGAGCATGATCTGCCTCAAACACTCTTCTTAAGATTCGGGAATGAAAATAGGACTTGGGGCAAGTGTTTCTCTTAATCCGGGGGCCTTTTATGGACTTTAAATTGCATAAACTACCCTTAAACGTTTAAAACTCCAAATAACTTCCAAACCACTTCCTAGTGATCTAGGCTTCTAGAACCTCATTTATCACATGCTTTATAACTCCAGCGCCTAAGCGCCAACTAGGCGGCGCATAGCCGCCCGGTGCCAATTTTTGCAGGTCTGTCAAATGTCCAAAATTTCATTTCGACTCCTCTAACTCATAAAATAAGGTCGAATAAACTACATAACATAAAAACTCTAAAATACTACAACAGAAACATAAAAACAAACAAAACAAGCACACAAGCAAACATAAAGCAAAGCACACCGATAACTATGGGTTGCCTCCTGAAAAGAACTTAGTTTAACGTCTTCAGCCTGACATATCCAGAACTCATTTTGAGTGACCCAACATCGGATTCTCATCAGATTTAAGTTGATCGATTGAAAAATAACGTTTAAGTCTATGACCGTTAACTTAAAAGTATTTTTCTAGTCTTAGGATCTTGAATATCCACAACTCTATAAAAATAAACTTTTATCACAATAAATGGACCCATCCACCTGGACTTAAGTTTTTCAAAAAAAATTCTCAATTTTGCATTATATAGCAAAAATTTACGTACGACTTCTTTAAGTAAGAATCTTCCGATCATGCCATGACTTCATCTTTTCCTTATAAATCTTAGCATTTTCATACGATTCATTTCTTATCTCTTCAAGCTCATTTAATTGAAATAATCTCTTCTCAGCACATCTTTTAAATTATAATTGAAATCTTTAATAGCTTAATATGCTTTATGCTCAAGTTCAATAGGCAAATGACAAGCTTTCCCAAAAATCAACATATATGGGGACATTCCTATAGGGGTTACGTAGGCGATCACATAGTCCCACAAAGCATAATCCGATTTGATTGACCAATCCTTTCTATTTGGATTAGCAGTCATTTCCAATATTCTTTTAATTTCATGATTGGATAATTCAACCAAACCACATGTCTGAGGATAATAAGCAATAACAATGCGATGATTTATATGATATTTCTTTACTAACTTCTCAATAATCACATTTTTAAAATGACTTCCCCCACCAGTTATGATTACTTTTAGTATTTCAAATCTGTAAAATATATTATTTATTAAAAACTTTGCAACACTTTGAGCATCACATCGAGGGTAAAGCAGCTTGATCCATTTGGTAACATATTCTACTAGCTATCGAAAATATAAATATTTTTGAAAGATGGTGTAAATGGACCCATGAAATATAATCCCCAAACATCAAATATTTCAACTTCCAACATATAATTGAGGGGCATCTCATTTCTTCTAGAAATATTTCCTACACGCTGAAATCTATCACAATTTTTAATATAAGCATTCACATCCTTAAAAATTGTAGGCCAATAAAATTCAGATTGTAAGATTATATATGCAGTTCTTTCAACTCTGAAATGTCCCCCATAATTAGAATCATAATATTTTTGAATAATTCCATACGTCTCTTCCAAAGGTACACATCTTTGAATTATAAGATCCTTCTTGTTTTAATAAAAATGGGTCATCCCAAAAATAAGTCTTAGCATCAGACAAAAATTTCTTCTTTCTCTAATATGTCAAACCATAGGGTATAATATTGCGACAATAAAGTTTGCAACGCCGGTATACCAGGGAACACGCCACTCATTAATAGTGAATAATTTTTCTTTAGGAAAATGTTCATTAATTTCTGTAGCATCACAAAGAGATTTTTTATTTTCAAGCTTGGACAAATGATCAGCAATTTGATTATTAGAACCCTTCCTATCTACTATCTCAAAATCAAATTCTTGCAAAAGAAGAATCCATCTAATCAATCTCGGCTTCGCATCCTTCTTCTTAATGAGAAATATTTGATGACGAGAATAATTAGTATACCCAGCATTTAGTTCAGTCTAGAAATATGATCAAAATTTATCGAAGAAAAATACTATAGCAAATAACTCTTTCTTAGTAGTGGTATAATTAATTTGAGCATCATTAAGAATTTTACTAGCATAATAAATAACTTTGAAAATTTTATCATATTTCGACCCAAGCAGTGCCAATAGCATAATCACTAGCATCACACATTAATTGAAAAGGTTTTCCACCCCAATTTAGAGAAATTATAACGGGTGTAGTGATTAATTTTCTTTTAATGTTTCAAAATTTTTAGGTAATCATCATCAAAATAAAAATTGCATCCTTTTAATGTAGACGCAAAGGTTTTGTAATCTTTGAAAAGTCTTTGATGTAACACATGAGAATGCGGCATGTCCCGAAGAAAACTTATTTCCCTTATTGGTGAATAGAGTAAAGTGAGATAACTTGAATTTTTGCGGGATACGCATCCGAACCTCATTAAAATTTGATGTCCCAATACAATTCCTCCTATTATATATAAATTGGCATTTTCTGATTAAAAACCAAATTAGTTTCTTCGCAGAATTTTAGAACTTTAGACGAATGTTCTAAACATGATTCAAATGAAATTCGAGCAACGAAAAGTCATCCATAAAAACTTCAATCCCTTTTCAATTATATCATAGAAAATAGCCATCATACATCTAAGATGTAGCGGGAGCATTACATAAACCAAAGGGCATTCTTAAAAAGTAAGCATACCACTAAGAATTTGGTAAACATAGTTTCTCTCTTTCTCTTGATCCTTAGGAGTAATTTAATTTGGTGGTAACCGGTATATCCATCCGAGAAAGAAAAGAGCTTGGAGCATAGTGGGCGACACGGTCATCGTCATCGGCAAAACTTGTATGCCTTGACAAAACCTTTCTTAGAAATAAATAACCAAGCCATAGGATTTTGAGGTAGTTTTTCTAAAATTGCAACATAAATCTCTGACTTCTCTTTAGGCATTTGCATAATCATATTATGCAAATTAAGTCTTAACGGTCTTAGGACTCAAGGGTAGTCGTTTTGGTATGACATAAACCCTCGCATATTCGAGCTGTTGTATGATTATGTCATATAAATATAAGTCCCTGTCAAGCTAAAATTGGAAGGATTACAACATTAAATAATACTCTCAAAATTGAAGCGAACAATAGGATATTTGGGAAGGGCGCAAGATTCTTCTTGGATCCCTCGGCTTCTCTTGCTTCTCTTCATTTGGATTCTTAAAATAAATTGTTCGAAATTTGAGTTATTCCTTTTATTAAAATTTCCAAAATCCGATTGTTTGAAAACCTTAAACTTTAAAATTCTTGAGAGCAAAACCCGCGATCATTATCGAAGAGAGTTTTCTTAAGTGATTCCCATCATTTAGGATGTAATTAACTATAGGGGCTTGCCCTTATAGGGAAATTTATGAACCCAGGTAATATAAACCCTACTTAATTCTTTATATTAAATAAGGGAACTTGTCAGCTTATAAAATTGGTTCGCAGACCAAACGGATGTCACAAATCTTCTAGTTTATTTAATCGAGCCCCATCATCGAGCGATTATTATTAAATTCTTCGGGATAAGTATACGGGTTTATGATGTGATGCTCCCTTTATATAAACTATTTGGGATGTGAGATCGGTTTGATTTCATATCTTAAAGTTTTTTCAAACTTAAAATTATTTTCAAAAATCAAATGCTACTTTCTAAATTATTTATATATGAAAATTTAAAATTGACGAGCAATTTATGTAGGTGACCCATTTTTAAAACACATAACCTAAAACCATGCCGACATATGCTACGCACATAGGCACCAGTTTCATGAAAATTGGTTTTCTACAATTAAAAACCCAAAATTTTGCCACTTCCTTCATACACCTTCAACCTCTCGATTTAGACGGAGACTATGGCATCACTAAGTTGGATCATTTAGAGCCGAGTTTGTTGAAACTTGTTAGATTTGAGTTCCTTGAGGTATGACACTTCTCCTAGCACATTAAAAATTTTTTTTATTTTCACAATGTATTTTTAGTAAATTATTGAAAGTTTTTTAAAATCACAATTCATGGTGAAAATTTAAAAAACGCAGAAATTGCTTTGATTTGGTAAAATTACCATTGGAAGTTAAATTAACGAGTTTAGTTTGACTTTGGAATTTATGAGTGAAATTTGTTAGAATTTTTAGAAATGGATCCAGAAGTCGAAGCGATTGAGAGAGAGAAGGAGAAATTTGGTTCAACAAATTTCTCAGTTCTAGAGTGAAGGATAGATACATCGATGCACTTTTGTCACGTAAATTGATTCTAGGACGAGTTTTTAGTAAGCCAGGAGGAGATATTGAAGAGATGATTGATAGATGGAATTGGGAAAATATTATTGTTTCTCCATTGTTCTTTGTTGTTTCTGTTGAACTTGCTAGCAGTATAAGAAAATATAGTGATGGTTAGAGGTCAGCAAGTAGATTTTTTGCCTGCGATATTAATACTTTTTACCGATTATCTCACGGTATGTTTTGTTTTTATGCAGAAACATCATCCTTCGAGGGAGAGTTAGATGAGATAATGTGTCTTGCGATGGAAGAGGTTTACGGAAGATAATAAATGAAAGAAGAGTAAATTTTCAGGACTCTAAGTTGAATGACACCTCAAAGGCATGGCATTACTCTATCGTATGCGTGTGCCTTTAAGTCATGTTAGTGAGACACGGAGAAAGAGTTGTTACGAAGACCCTTGTATTTAGTGGGGAAAGCCTTTAGACATCGGAGCTATTATTTTTTTATTATGTTTTTAAGTGTGCGGAAACACTACTACGCCGGGTATGGGATTTCCTTCTCTGATTCATTCACTTTATGAGGGTACGGAGTGTTAAGTTTGAAACATGGGAAGAAGTCATGAAGCCACTTAAACCCATTACCGGTGTAAATGTAAACACTTAGGCTTGTGCATTTAGTATTTGGTTAGAAAAGAGGATCTGTTAGAGCTTCCAGTGCTTTTGCTTTTTCTCCCTCTACTTCTCAAGCTTCTACTTCACATGCATCATCTTCAAGATATTCACAAACTAGTTTATTACAAAATATTTTAAAGAAAGTGAGTCTTACCCGAGAGCATGTTAGAGATATGAGTGGTAAGATATAAAATATTGAAAGATATATTGTGAAACATGATGTGTATGAGGAGAATTATCAGTAGTACATAGCTTCGAGTGATTAAAGGTGATCACAGTGTTGAGATGCCCCCTCATCCTTTTTATATACCTTATGTGCCATCCGAGAGATTGGAATGAAGAAGATGATGATGAGGATGATGAGTAGGATTTGTTTTTATGTGTTGTTGGGTTTGTGATGTCTGTATTTGTGTTGTATGAGAGTCTAGAGTTTTATTTATTGTTGTATTTTTCTATGAACTACGATATGGTGTAGGCTTGTAGTTGGACCATTTCGTATGCACACTTAGATGTTTACATGATTAATTGATGTTTTATGATGTATGTTTGTGATATGTTTATGGTAGTAAATGTTTTTAAATGTGTTAGTGTTTAAGTTTTTAGTAGTGTATAATTTAATTCCAAAACTGTTAGGAAAATTTAGAACACTATTAAGAAACCTATTTAAGTGCATGTTTAAACATTTAATCTGTACATATATTATATTTAATGTTTTTGTGATTTTAGTCATGTTAAAGTTGGTGTGTATTGGCTTTGAAAACCTTCACTACTGTAGAAGTCCTTTGAAAATTTTATTTTATAAAAAAAAACTAAACTGAAAAATTGAAATTGATTTTGTTTTACTCCTTGTTTTTAAATTGTTATACTTGCATATTTAGGATATGAGAATTCCTGCTAGCATGGTATTTTAGTTTTTAATTCTTACCCATTTACCATTTTTATGCTTAATTGTTTTAATCCTAATTAAATATTTAAAGTTTTGGGGGAATTTTGAAAACAAATGTTTAAATAAGTAAAATTTTATTTGTTCTCAAGAATTCTTATAATGAAATTTGATTTTTGTTTGAAAACTATTATGTATATAAAGTTATATTAGGGGAGCAAAATTTTGAATATAGAAACAAGAAAGAGAATTTAGTTAAAATTTATAGTAATGATGAAAATTTTAAAGCTAAAATTTTCTCAGTAAAGAAATGATAAATATAGTTAAACTATCTTTAGTAAGAAATGTTGTATTTTTGGAAAGATAGAAGATTTGCCTTTTATTTTTCAAAACTTAAATTTCTTTTATTAAAAAATAATTTTCAACACTATTATTATGACTTTTAACTGAAAGATATATCAGACCTTTATTTTAAATGGAAGGGTGGAATTCAAAATAATTAAAGGCTTATCTAGATACAATAATCCTTGGCTTATCCCTGACACGCAATGACAACGATAAACTTGTAATCCTTAAGTGGGGTCGGCTACATGAATCCTTTTTCTCCATTACGTCCTATTTAGTGTTAAATATTTGTTTAATTCTAATAAATTAAGATCTTTTTTTTTATGAAATAAGCCCAAGTTTTCCTATTTAGTGTGAATCCTTAGCTTATAAGAAAAAGTGAAAAACAAAAACAAAAAAAGAAAAATAAAAGAAAAGGGAGGAGAAGCTTGAGGATTTAAGGGCCTAATAAAAAATTGATTCCATTCCTAAAGTTTAAAATATAAGTTTTGAGAAAATCTATAGATTAAGATTATAATCTAGTGAGTAAAATTATTTTCAAATAAAAATTTTTAAGTGAGGAAAATAAAATGTTTAAATCTGTATATTTTGAAAAATACAGTATTTGCGAATTAGGCTTAAAAACTTATATTTTTCATGAACCTTTACTTAAGAACTTTCTAAACTTTAAGATGGTCTCATTTACTAAATTTTTTTCTAAGTTGGACTATTTCATTTCTAAAACAAAATTTTGAAACCCTTCTAAAGAAACTCATTTACATATATTCCATGCTTGATTTTTTAAGATTTTTGTGTCACTTGAGGACAAGTAACATTTTAAGTATGGGGATTTTGATACATCTAAAGTATATAGTATTTTTATGCACATTTTTATACCTATTTTTGATGATATTGCGCTTTAATGGAAGGTATTTTTGTGTTTTTCTTGCAGGTATGATTAAAATGACTGATTGTGATGAAAGGAACAAAAAAAGATCAAATTTGGAGCAAAAATTGGAAGGTGTGTAAATTTGGCCTCTAGCCCCATTACGCAGGATGGCTGGGGCATAAGTGCCACAATTAAGTGATGAATTTTACTTAAATTTGGCACAAATTTGAAGGAATTTTTGAAGCATCATTTGGTTTAAACTTCATTAACTTCCCATCAGTACCAAAATTCATTTAAAATTTGAACGGATAGATGCATTCTTGGTGGATACATTGAATCTGGACATATTTTGAAGAGACACCAAAGAACCTTTCTGAGAATTATTAAAATGAAGACATGGAGTCAGTTTATAGTCTTCTTCTAGTCCTTCTTTATCTTCTTTTCAGTCTTCTTGGAGTCTACTTCTTATAGTTTAGAGTCAGTTAGTTAAGTTTGTATAGTTTAAGAGGTTTTAGAGGAGAAAGGGGTTGGTGCGAACCCTTCTTCTCACAATTTTAGTTCATCCATTTATCTAGTTTGTATTGGAGTCTAAAGTCAGAGTTGGAGTTAACAGAGTTGGGTACTGACCTTTGTGGAGTCTTTTAGTGGAAAGAAAAATTTTAGAGGAACTTCTAGAGTCTTGTGGAGAAGAAATTCAGATAAGTGTTTATCTTTATTTATACATTTGGTTTTTAAGTAAAATTTATTTTGTTTTCACTATGATTTCTACTTTCAAATCAAGTTGTGTTTGTGTTTTCTCCATGAGTTTTGAGTAGTTTTCTTTATCTTTTTCCTTTTAAATGATGAAGTAATAAAATTATGGAAGGAATTTGTATGAAGTATATAAGTTTAATGTTGGAAGAAGTTGTGATGATTTATTTCCTTGCATAGAAATTACTTCTTTATTTGGCCAATTAAGATGTTAAAATTTATTGTGAGATTGTGTAAGATTCAATGTGGCATTGTCTCAATCAACAATTAGGAATAATCACATGTAGTTATATGAATAAAAAATGTGGTTCATATAATTAAATGCAAATAAATAAGGAGATATGTTTTAATGGGGAGTAAAAATAGAGGACTTTAGAGTGACAGGCTAAAGCCCCTAATTTGGTTTGAGGTGAAAAATTTTTTTATGAGATATTAGCCCCCGAGGGTAGGGAATCGAGGAACTCTACAGTGAGGGCGGTATCTTCCTACCTAACCCATCTACAAAATTTCAAAGCTTCAAATTAATCAATTTTCTTTATAGAACCAAGTAAGGGTAAAGAATATAATATCTTCTATTTGGCACAACACATTTAAATACTTCTACAACAAATTTTCATAATTATTACTGATTCATTAACAGAGGAAAAAGATATTTTATTCTCGTTGTTATCATATCATTTAGTATTCTTGTTAATTTTAGTTGCTTGCTTTACTCTTCCTTAAATAGAAATATCAAAAACACCTTTCAAATTATATATTTTAAAGCATACTTTACAAAATCAATTTAAAAGTAAAATTTAATTTTAACACATTTGCTTTTTATATTTTTAGACGTTTACGCAATGGAGTTCTATCTCGAGGCTTAATCAGAAATTCTTATATTACTTGATAAACGATATGTATACTTGCCTAGAATCTCATATTATAAAATAATAAAACTATATTTCTTATTTGCTTCAGAATTAAGTTTTTGGCACCATTGCAAAGAAAAAGATAATATCATTGGAAAGAAATATAAAGTAAAAAACTTAAGGGTAAATATTCGGGGATCATCTGCGCCATGTTATTTTTGATAACGGGTTGGCTGATTCATTTAATAAACCCCTTAATAAGTCTTTATAAAAAAATCTGCTTGCCAAGAAAAGAATGGAGTGTCTTGAAAGGATTTTAGGTCATTTGTGAGCTAAATCATATTCTTACTTGTCTTACATTATATGTGTTGAGCTTCGGGTCCAATGTTGTCCTCACTTATAGAAGTCGACTTGCCTTAATAGCGGTTTACCCACTTGCTTTATGCTAAACTCTTCTACCTTAATGTCCAAGGCATTCCTTCCTTCGGAAGTGAAATCAAATACATTTTAGGTTACCAACCACTAGCTTTATGCTAAAAATGTTGAACTTCGAGTTTGAGCCAATCATTTCTCTGAAATTTAACATGTCTTCATTATTGTTTACCATCCATTGATTTTACACTAAAGGAGTCGGCCTTTGTGCCACTAGTTCTTCTTGTAGAAGTTGATTTTCCTTGTTTATTTGTTGCCACCCACCTACTTTACGCTGAATACATTGACTTGCAAGTCCAGGCAATCCTTCCTTTTGAAGTTGACTTATGTTTTATATAGTTTTCTACCCACTTTATGCTAAATGTGTTGACCATCAGGTTTGAGGCAATCCTTGATCTAAAAGTTGATTTATCTTCATTATTGGTTACCATCAGTATTTGATGCTAAATGTGTTGATACATGTGTTCGCGGTCCTTCCACTATATGTTGACTTCCCATCTATGTGGGTTGTTGTCCATCTATTTTATCCTAAACGCATTAACCCTCAGATCCATGCATTACTTACTTCAGAGGTGGACTTTCCTTATATGTGGATTTAAACATACATGGTCTACGCTAAATAAGTTGACCTTCAGGTTCGAGACATTCCTTCTTTCAAAATTTGAATAGCCTTCCATTAAGGTTACCACCCATTTTCTATACGCTTTACACATTAACGCTCATATCCGAGCACTCCTTCATTTAGAAGGCGACTTGGCTTCATTGTGGAGTTACCACCAACTTGTTCTATACTTTATGCATTAACTTTGGGTCTAGGGATTCCTTACTATGGAAAATGAATTGCCTTTATTGTGGGCATGTCGTGACATACCGTACACCTTTATTTTGTGCTTCATGTCTTAACATTTGGGTCACAGATAGTCCATCCTTTGGAAGTTGACTTTCCTTGGTTGCAAAGCTTATTTATGATGATCACTTGGTACTTGCTAAAATAATCATTCAGCTTGAAATCCCATGTTATGTGTAAGAAAAGCCTTTTGTTTCATTAAATCATTTATTCGGTTGCCGACGGAAAAGGTGTGCCCTTAGGGTGTCCTATATATGGTATGGAAAATAATCATTTGTAAGAGAGCCGTATACTTCTTTTGTCATGTCTTTTGGTTACTACTTCATGCGATGTACGGAGCATTAGTGTCCCACTCATCATAATTTGTGTGACAAATAATCCTCCGCACTTATCAACATGGTAGATATCCTTAAAGGACATGCATTTGATGCTTTCCGAGAAAGAGTCATCTTTTTAAATCATTGAAAAAAATATTTTATATGGGCCAAGATTTGTCTCGTTTGTACGGTTTACACAGATATTTGAATGACTTCACTGATCCAAAATCACCTCATCAAACACATGTCGTAACAGCTACAGCATGTTGCTTATTTAAACCATTTATATTCGGTAAACATCTCGTTCTTTGACTTAATTAAGAGACTTTCTCAAGAATTCATTTCTTAGTCATAATGAAAGAAACTTGTACGAGTTGTGTTCTTTATCCAACTTTTTAATATTCTAATTGACTCGGACAATCTTTATTACCTAATCGAGAAAGACATGTTGTATCAGTTTAGACCACCTAGTTTTTCGAAGGCCTGTCTGACAAAAAGTATTCGATATCCGTTTTGGCTTCCGCGTGAGGTAACCTTCTTGGCTTATATTCGATCTCTCTAACAAGGGTTATCTCTCCATGCTCATTCAAGCATCCCGGAGATTAGATTATCTTCTTTATCATCTTTGATATTGCGATAGACTTGGTTGATATTCATCACCTTGTTGATAAAATATTCCCCATCATTTAGACCTCTTTGAATATTTATTTTACTTGATCTATGTTTTTAAATCCTAACATTTAATTTCATAGTAATTCGATATTTTAACCACTTAGAGTTGCTTTAGCCAATTCTTATGAAAGTACCCTTGATTCTACATTTGGCGGGAGTTACCTTAATTATTAGGTTAATTCTTTCCATAACATCTTATATGTTGGATGGAATTCATTGTTTATAAATGACAAAGCTGATATTTTGCTTCCATTATTAGCTTTGTGAATTTTATCGAACAGCGATAGTCTCTTCGAGTAAAATATTTCTTAAGCAAAGCATAACATGTTTGATATTTTGTGTTTTGTGAGAACCATATTGACAGTCTAGTGGGTATATACATGAATCTTTGATGGCTTACATTACACAATCTTGTTTACCTCACTTTTGGTTGAGGTCTAGTCTCTCTTTAGAATAGCCTAGGGTCTAGCCATATGACTCTCCTGGTGACTTTCTTAGAAGACTAGTCATGGAACCCTACCCATAGAAATTCAAACTTTTCTTACTCCACTTTGGGAGTTTTCATATGTAAGGCACAACCTCAGGTTTGGGAGGAAGAGACCAAGCGTAAGGAAGCCCGAGGGAAGTCACTGTAGGTGGTTAGGCCATAGGATCTAGCCTCAGATGTCTGGAGCTTACACCACACTCGCACAACACACTCACAAATCACATCTCCTTTGATCCCCTAACTCTTTGGAAACTCATGTAAGTGATTTTTCCATGCTCTTAGCCTCAGGCTAGGGTTTGGCTAGTACCAACACATAGAGGACTAAATGAGTGTGACCCTTGGTCCATGGCTCAATTTAAACAATTCCATGTTACACTCACTTCCAACCAATCCTAATTTTTGCCAAAAATTCAATTTCTAACTCCTTTGCCCAAAAATCCTAAATACCTAAAATACCCTTAAAGCCACTAAAAATCATCCGAAATTCCCCAAAAATTATCCAAAATTAAAATTCCTCGAAATCATTTCAAAATAATTCCACCTCTTAAATCCACCAAAACACCCCAATAAACTCCAAATAACCTCCATATACATTAAATACCTCTCTTGGCCCAAAATCTAAAAATTTGAAAAATTCTCTAAAAATTCAAAAATCCCAAATATTCCCAATTTCATTTATCTCGACTACGACATATTTGATTTGTGATTTAGCCAAATTTAACCAGCCCCAATTTGACTTATTAAAACCCAAAAATTACTTAATTAAACCAATCATCTTAGTTAGATCCCAATCTTGCCCGATTTCAATTACAAACTTTATTCGATATCCCCAGTATCGATCTAAACCAAATCCAGACGATTTGACATACATTTAAGAAGTTGATTTCAATTTGAAATCCAAAATCCCCAATTTCACTTAAATAATCCAAAATCCACCAAAGATTGACTTGATGTCAGACAATTCTCCAAAATTTCGATCCTAAACCCTTCATAACACTCAAACAGAATTGAATTGAACGCAAAATTGTCCCAAATTTGAGCTGAAGTCTCTGTGAGTCCACTTAAAGTCCAAAATTCCTAATTTGACCCAAATCCAGAAAGCACATGCACAAAAATTTCTAAATTGATTACCCTATTCTCAAATCTTCCACCCAATTGATATTGGGAACTCTTAACCACATCCACAGGGGCAACCATTTGGATCCTTGAATTTGTCCGCCCCCACTCTGCTTGGAAAGCCCTAAACCCGAACTTAGCCAACTTGCCCTAAATTGACCAAAATCCCAAAATCTAGCAAATTGAACCCCCAAAAACTTCTCCAGTCTTCATGAAAAATCTTCCTTACAATCCTTTTCAATGTTGCTCAATCAATTTAGTCCAACTCGAGCTTAAACCCGAAGTTAGCCTAATCTAAACCCCGAACCTTGACCCAATTGGACAAATGATTAAATCAAACAAACCGAGCTAAATATTACCAAACCAACTCCATGGCAGCCAACCTAGACCTCCTAGGACTGGTTTAACCTGACCCAACCGAAGTCCATTGAACCATGGACCAATGGTACATAACTGGACCATTGGATTTAGCCACTTGGCTAAGCTTAGGTCCCGCCCTTAGCTCATTTGAACCTCCATGCCAAATTAATTGCCTTTGAGCCACTCCCCACTCCTCAGCACCTGGCCGCCTGCCACTGTCCTTGTTGGCCCGCCCTAGCCGTGAGCCGGCTCAGCCGAGAGCCTCAATCACCCCTTTAAACCCGAAATTGAGCCTTGTGGTGGGGAGTTCATTACTTTGATGCTTGGCCACACTCGGCCTCACCACTAGCGACCCGGGGTACTCATTCCATACATCTTCACACTTCCTGGATTCCATACCTAAGCCTAATTTCTCAATTGATATTCAGACGGAAAATGAGACCTCACGGAACCTCCACAAAATTAAATTAAACTCCCCCATCCCCACACAGAGAGAAGAAGTTCCCGTTGAGAACATCCTTTGAGCCACCCATCTGTGCTATCGGCCAGAGCTCCAAATCGGCCTTGGTCTAACTTAGGTCTAAGCATTTCACCACGACTAGAGGCTCAATCTGTAGGCTTCTTGGACATCCACGAATGTGCCAAGCATCTCTGATCGAGGCCTCACCTCTCAGAGCAAAGGTATTAAACTCTTCTCCCTCTTGAGCTTCCATGGATTCTCCAATTTATTTTACTTGAATTTAATGCATGTTAACTGTATGGATATGTTTGTCTAGCACAGACGGCATGAAATAAACCTCACTTGATTTGTTTAAGAAATGAGGGAGATATTAGGGTTAGAAAACGTGAGGCTCTCTAGTTGAACCAGATAAAGACGATGAGCTAGAACCATTGGATGGCGCGTGTATCGGATCAACAGCGGAGATCGAGCCGGACAGAACCACAGAATGAAAAAAGTGTGCTGACTCAAATGGCATCGTCGAATAGGGAGACGACACGTGTGATTTCGGAGCCTGTTGACCTCATTTTTGATGAGGTCTTCTCTTTCCTCTTTTAGTACTTAGGATCTAGCCTTAGGCTTTTCCTTTGGCTTATCTTAGAGGACTAGAAGTGGAACCACCATAGAAATTCAAAACACTTCTCAACTCTGCCAAACTCCACAAACTTGATTGTAAACCCTAATCACCTAGAGGGTTGAAATCAGTGTGGAAGTTTAGAGGATGAGTTCCTATAGGACTCTTTGGCACCCAAATGTTGCCACTGGTGGCACAGTACATTGAGGGCTGACTTACACACACACACTACACTTATACACTACACTTTCACACACCTCCTAAAACCACACCCATACTCGAAGCTTGACCTCTTTGACTCATGAAGGTAATTCACATGGATGGTTCTAGCAACCCACAAGCCCACTTGGAAATTTAAGGGGTCGAGGACAACATAGTGAATGCCTCGAATGAATTCTCTCGTAGCTCGTATAGGCTTAATATGGCTTCATGGCTCAACAAAATGATTTCATTCCAGTTACATTTAACGATCTTCAATTTTCAAATTTTGATTTTTGTCCGGGACCCCGAGACCCGCCTAGCTTACCCAAAACCCTTGAAATTACCAAAATTTTCCAAAATTCTCCAAAATCACCCAAAATTCACTCAAGACCAATCCCAAACATTCCCACATTACTCAAATTGATCATTCATAGCCAAAAATACAAAAAATTCCAAAAATACCTCCCAATACCTTCCAAATACCCAAAATGCCCCTCTTGACCCAAAAATCCAAAAATTCAGAAAATTCCCAGCAAATTCCAAAAAATCCCAAATATTCCCAATTTCATTTTGTCCAACTACACCATGGGCCAATTTTGTCGATTTACCCTTACTTTTATCCATGAAATCCCAAATGATTGACTATTTTTTACCCAAAAATGGACGATGTCAAACCAAACCTACCCAATTGACCCAAATTACGAGATCCAATTCAATTCTAAACTTCAATTCAACATCCCCAACACCAATCTAGACCAAATCCAAACTGATTTGATTGGCATTTGAATCAATTTCACTTTTGACCTTAAAACGATTTGGACCCATGACCCAAATAACAGCCCAAACTAACCCAATTCAACTCCAATTAACCCCAAACCTTTTCTAAACTTTCCTTAACATCCCCACAAACAAAACATAACATTATTTACCCAAAATTTTGACCCAAACCCCACTCAAATTCAACCCCAAAGCTAAAAGACCCAATTTTGACCTAAGCAAACACACCTAACCCAAAATAAGCCCAAACCCCAAAATCAAAAACCCAACCATAGTCAAAACCTCTTTTGAAACACTCCCATAAACATTTACCAACATTAATTTGCACATCAATTTCAACCCTGGCAAACATTGGCCCAAGTTAGCCCAATTTGACCTACATTGACATTTACGAAGAGCTAGAATCAACCCCATTTAAACCCAAATCACTCCAAACTCATTTCAAATTACTCATGACATATCCCTAAACTAAACCCAACAATTATTTGTCCCAAACTTCTACAAAATTCACATCCATGAATTTATTCTTAAACCTAAAGACCCATCCCCTTCCTTTAAAAAGCCATCAAATAATTTCAAAAGGCCCAAAGCCCACATGACAATCCTCTATCATCATCCATTTGATAAAGCCATCTCATAAGTTCTAAATCCATGATAAAATAAATCCAAATCAGAAGAGAGAGCCATACCCAATTCCATCAAAAAATGCTGACATTCCTGAAAACCCTGTAATTGACCCCCCCCCCCCCCCCCCCCTCTGACGAAGATGAGCCATGAAGCCATGCATGAGCCACATGGAAGCCATGGGAGCTACTTTCCACCTCCTGCAGCCATTAATGGCAGAGGAGAGAACCCTTTCCTAATCCTTCATTAAGCCTTTTAACCATACTCATGTCACACTCTAAACCATGCTTAGCCACCTCACCATGGATGGAGACCACACCATTTTCTCTTGGCTGACCCAAGATCCTTTTCAGCAAAACCCGGGCCTTTGGTGGTGAACTAGCCAAAATCATGGGTTGACTCATTTGAACCCAAAATAGTCTTCCCAATTCATTTCGATCCGAAGCTTCTTTACACACATGGCATTGACGGTACACACAAAACCCGACCACGACCCACGAACTTGAGGGTGACCATTGCCCTGCGGTAGCCTCTGGATCGCCGAAAAACACCATGGCCGAGACCTTGGGAGGAGCCAAGATTTCCAATTCTCCCTTGCTGACTTGTCTCAACCCAAATGGACAACATAGCTCTTCTTCTCTCCCACCGGAAACGGCGATCCCCGGCCTTGCCCCAGCTTGCACAATGAGGCCCTCACCCTCTCCTATTTAGCACCACCTCCGCTCGGCCATGAAGTGCTGAAACAAACCTTAAGGAAACTTCTTTGCCAAAATTGTTCTAGCATTACTCCCCACACATAGAGAGCTTGATCCTACGAAATCCTCTGCCATTTCCTGCGAGCTCGATTTCGAGTTGAAATCCAACCCAAAGCCGAGGACACTTCTTCACGGTGAGCCAATCCCCAAATTGATTGGTCCTACACCTTTACCAGACCAAGAAGAAGTTTACCAGCAAGCCCCCTCACCCGGAGCCAGCCATTGCTTCCGGCCTCAAGCTTTGTGATCGGGCTTGGTCGAAATCATACTTGGACGATTCACGGGCCGAGGACTTAAATGCGGAGCTTGCTTGGACCCAGTCGAAGGTGACACAACTCTCGGATCGAAGCTTCACTGCGAGCAAAGGTATGGATTCACTCTTCTTCCCGAGCTTATAGGATTCTCCTATTTAATTTAGTGGAATTTCAATACATGCTTGCGTATGGATGTTTTCGTCTTCTCGAGACGAATCGCGAAGCATAAGAACGTTTCGTGGTGTTGTATCAAGTGAGATCTTAAGCCTAGAAGAGGGACGGTTCTTGGGCTAGGGCTTGGGGACAATGAACGGATGTCGTTCATTTAATACACGCGCGGACGGACGGCTCGGATGGCGTCGGACGAGTGTCCGTGAGCCATGAGCCGCGTGGCGGCGAGTCGGAAGGCGGCGCGTCGGTGAGCGATGCGTGTGCATTCGGAGCTATCGAGGTTGAGCTGACGCACGCCCAGCTAAGTAGAAAAATAGGATTTTTTCTTATTTATAGTACGAGAACTTGGAAAATGCATAACTTTGTGTAGAAAAATTAGAAAAATAAAATAAAAATACCTCTTGCTCGATTGACGAGAGGAGAATAATGTGGAAAAGAAATCATTTAATTTCATTGAGTATTTAATTTTTAATAATTTATTTACTCTCACTGACTCAATTCTCCATGCATGTATACAATTCATACTGGCATGAGACCATAGGGCTTTTGAAGCCTCTGAATTTGGGAACATTCCTTGAATTTTCCAAAGTCGAGCCACCCTTATGAAGAGTTATTGATTTTTCAATTCTAGGTCACTATTCTGAGTATTTCAATTCTAATAATTAGTATGTAGTGAAACAAATTGGAAAGAATTTGGTGATGTTTATTATGGCCAAGGCCACTAGGAAAAATGGTTTTTGAGTTAACTTGTAATAACCTTTAATTGGCTTAAACACCCAAAATGGAGCTTTAATTAATTAGAGCTAATCATACATCAAATTGAATTGAAATCAATTCTCCACTGACCTTTGAGATCAGAGGACCCAACATAAAGTTTGAAGTCGGTCGGGTAGTTAGCCTATCGAATGGGTTGATTAAGCCGTTGTGAACTTAAACTTTAAAAATTCATAACTTTTCAAAATATTTTCAAAAATTCACCAAATTAGTTTGAAGCCTCTCTGATATCAGGGGAATTTAAGAAAATTAAAATTGTAATTTTCCAAAAAGTTGATTTTTGCATTATTTTAATATTTTTAATAATTTAAAAAATAATAAAAATCACAAAATAATAAAATTAACGAAAATGTCGCATTTTGAATTTTTAATCGGCAGAACAATACATGTTACATTGTAGTCTCTATGATGAGATATTAAATTTTAAAGCCTGAGTAATTTTAAAATTAAAAAAAATGTATTTTCTAGCATTTCCACTAAAATAATTCTAATAAATGAAAAAAAAATCATAAAGTTGTAAAAATTGATTCTACGGGTTTCCTTTGATATCAGATAGGTTTTTTAAAAATATAAAATTCATTTTTCAACCTTTATTTTATTTTTAAATTAATTAATACTCCAAAACTCAAAATAATTATAATAAAGAAAATATAACTCGAAAATCACCAAAATTTGTCTAAGTGGTCGCAAAGTGGGTGGGAAGGTCTATTAATTTTCTTAAGGACAGAAACTTTCCCTTGGTCATGTTATTGAATTTTCCTTGAAAATCCTGGCCTACAAAAATAATTACATAAATAAATTAAATACAGAAAAATCACGTTTTCTCGTCTAATGTCTTGATTGATATATGAGTGAAGTCACATAAAAATTTCAAATTCATTTAAACTCAATTTATTGAGTTATGGAATTAGTAAGTTTAAAGGGCAAAATGGTAATTAAAATCTTAACCTATAATTAAAAAATTTTAGGTTTAATTAAAAGGGTGAGTAAAATATTTGATACTAAGTTGATTTTTGGATGTTTGAAACTTAGGCAATTAAAGGGTAGAAACCTACCAAATAATTTGAAAATAATTAAAATAAACCTTAATTAAATAATTAAATAAATTTGGAAGAATAATGAAAATTGGAATTATTAAAATAGGGATATTATTAGAAGGCGATTTGTTCTTTAATTTAAGAATCCACTGAAATTAATCACCTCAATAATATTTAATTCCTAATTAAAATGATAATCAAATTTAAGATTTAAAATGCTAAAAGACTTAATCATTAAATTAAAATTAAATTATTTAAATTAAATCCTTTTAAAATTTCAATTAAAATTAATACTTTAACAATTAAAATTAAATCATCTTTAAAACATAAAAAAAAAATAATAAAAAAAATAAAAAAAAAATATTAAATTAAAATTATAAATAAAAATTAAATTAAAATCTAAAATAAAATTAAATTAAAATTTAATTAAATTAAAGTTTAAATTAAATTAAATTAAATTAAAATTTAAATTAAATTAAATTAAATTAAATTAAATCACATTAAATTAAGTAAATTAAATTAAATTAAATTAAAACAATTAATTTAAATTAAATAAAATTAAATTAAAATTAAAACTAAACGGAAATTAAATTAAATTAAATTAAATTAAATTAAATATAACATCACTTAAGACATAAAAAATTCAAAAATAAATCTAAAACAACTTGGCTGATATTCGAAACTTAAACGTTAATTGAAATTAAATTAAATCACAAATTACTTAAACATCAATTTGCCCTCAAAAAGATCAATTTGCCCTCAAAAGCTCTTGTTGTCATAACTCCTAAACAGAGTGTTAAGTGAAGTGTTACCTCACTCATAGGATATTGAATGTCTAGTTCAGCGACGAGATAACAAAACTTAGATTCTGGATAATTGATTCATTATATATTAAATTCTCTTGGACTTAAAATAATCCTAAAAGTATTGAAAAGATGTTTAAGATTCGTCTTAAGCACTTCCTCGATATGATAGGATATTTATAAAGAATAATTGAACTTAATTGTTCTTTGATGAAGAAAATCGTCCCTCAGGCAAGCACGAACCTAGACGTCGTAGGAGATGACTAGGCGTATAGGGAGTAGGACCTTGGTAGAAAACCATAACCCTTCCCTTAGCTTTTACCTAGGAACTTGTTTTAAATGCTTAAATATTCTAAATTGTGTTTAAGTGCAGCCTGGGATGATGGGAAGACCCTCAGGGTGCGCTTTTATTTTGTGCAGTTCTCTTCTTGCAATTTACTTTATTGCAAATGCACTTACTTTTCTTGCATGATAAACAACTGTTGCATGAAAACCCACACCTTTAGGATAGTCCCTAAAACCAAAACCAAAACTAAATTAAAAGTCATTTCAAGATAAAATTCACCGCCACAACATTTCAAAATATAAAATAACTCAAAATTTAATCACAAACAGAACAACAAAACTACAATTATAACTAAATTAAAACTTCTTGTTGGATGATCGGGAATACCTCGGAGGATGTAACCTACGTGTTGCTAACGGGATTTCCCACGGTCTAAATGAAAGTGTGGAACTCATTTAGTTTTAGTTTAGCAAATTCATACGAGACTAAAGAGCAGGTCGATAAAAATAACGATGCCGGAAGGATGGAACCGTGGGATCTTAACTGGTGTTGTTATAATCAACTTTAAGATTTGTTTTAATTAAAACATAAAAAAACACTTGGACTTTAAGATTTCTAAAACCAAACTTTTCTCTTCTCTTTTGATTCTGATCTTAAAAAGCTAAACCCTGTAACGACAGCAAGGAGCTCGGAGCATATTGGTGGGCGATGCGGCCATCGTCATCAGCAAAACCTGAGTCTACTTTAGCAAAACTTTCTTAGAAATAAATAACTAAGCTCTAGGATTTCGAGGTAGTTTACAATTTTGTTTCTCTGGAAATCACAAACCTTTTGTTGAACATTTGCGTTGTAAATTAAGCCACAACCGGTCTTAGGACTCCGAGGTAGTCGTTTGGTACGACATAAACCACTCACATCTTAGAAATTTATTTGTATGGTCATGTCATACGAATATAAGTCCTAATTAATTAAAATTGGCAAGATCAAAACATTAAATAAATATTAGGACTTTCCTAAATTCAAGCCAAACAATAGGATAGTCGGGAAATTACGAAGTTCGCTTCGAATACGTAATTTCTCCTACCTTTCTTCCTTTGAATTTGAAAACAAAATGTTCCAAACTTGATCCATTCCCTATTGAAATTCCAAAATTCAATCCCTTAAAAACTTAAACTTTAGCAGATTCTTGAGAGCGAACTACTTGGTTATTATAAAGAGTTTTCTTATGTGATTCCCGTCACTTAAGATATGATGCTTATAGGGGCTTGTCCTTATAGGGAATTTTAAGAACCCAGGTAATATAAACCTGTTTAATTCATTTATATTAGCGGGGAATTTGTCGGCTTATAAAATTGGTTCGCGAGACCAAACGGATGTCACAAATCTTCTAGTTTATTTAATCGAGCCCCATCACCAAACGGTGTGTCTATTCTTCGGGATAGATACGGTTTGTGATGCGGTGCTCGTTTATATAAACTATACGGGATGTGAGGGTGGTTTGGATTTCATATCTTAAAATTATTTTCAAAATCAAATACTACTTTTTCAAATTATTTATTTAAATTAAATTAAAAAATCTGCACGGCAACTTACGTTAAGCGAGCCCCCTTTTTAAAATAATACACATAACTTAAAAATACGCCTTGACTTCGGCGACTCCGGCAGGGATAATGCCTCTCTCCATTTTAATAAGATAATTCGATTTCAAAAATCGGTAGTGTATCATGTCCCTAGTGGATCAAACTACCCTTCTTTCCGTTGAAATATATGTTCATTTCTACCTTGAACAAGTACGGTAGCATTCTCTCGAATTTAGGAGCCTTGTTTAGACACCCTAAATAGAGAGGTTTCGAGATCCTTTTACCTCGTTTCGGGTGGGGTGGGCCCCACTATAGGTATTAGTTTAGGAGCAGCCTTGCGAATTCGAAGTTTCTCTGAACTTTCTCTTCCTTTTCAGTTCCTAATCAATTCTTTTACCACTTCTACAACTCTCCTTCTTTTAATAATTCTTCGTCTGTGAACAAATCTTTTAAGAAAAACAATTATCTAAATAAATTTTCTTTTAATACCGCAAATGCACTAAGATAAACAAAAATGTGTTCGGACTCTTTCTTTTGCGTCATAAGTTTTACGACAGAAGAAGCACGATTCGGGGACTAACACTTGGAATGCATACTGCCGAAATGAAAGCCCAAAAACTGATCTTCTCAGCCGTGTGGTGGACCTGTTGTGTTCGAGGACGAGCGCTGATAATGGAATCATTCGATTAGGACAAGGATTCGGGACACGACATCAAAATCCCCGATATCCTCTCTCTTTTCACTCACATGCAATGCCAGCGAGCGAAGCCGTTGATTGAGTTTAACCTCGAGTCGACTGCGTGAATTCCTCCTGCTGAAGATTCCAGCGGGAGTACGCATTCGTAAAAGGGCTGACATTGCTACCCCCAACCGGGTCTAGTTGTCTGCGCACCTACCCCAGCTTCTGGACTAAAGGGAAAGAATTCGGAAGCGTGATGAACTTGTTGCCGTGGGGTACGGATCTTCACCGCCAAAACCACATTTTTGAAATCGGGTCCGGCTCGAGAATTCCATCAACGACACGGACTCGGAGGAAGAACGAGAAGTAGAAGGATTGCTAGAAGGCCAGAGCTGCTGAAGTTGCTTTCTTGGAGGAAATCCCGGAAACTGCCAGGGTATGCACATTTGCTGAATACATACCACTTTTAGGAGAATGGGTCCATCCTCTCTGCCGTAGAGGGCGAGAAAATGTCATAAGTGCTTCTGCTTTGCCTCGGCCACATATTACAACGATGGTCGTAATAAAGGGCTAGAAGTCGCCATTTTTCATTGCCAAAAACTTGATAGAAAAGTTAGCAAAGAAAGAAAAATGCCGCAATATCGAGAGATTTTAAGAAGGATAGGGCGGGTGCCGGCCAAGTCCGTCTTGGGCCACAGTAGAACACACTTTATCGCTGCGGAAAAGCCAAAATAAGAGAATGAAAGCTAGTCTTTTTGTTGTTGTTTCAGGACTACAAATTAGGGAGGATACCACCTTGAACCCACAAGCTGTAGAAGGAAGTATGGCGTCCCCTTCTCGGACAATTAAGATTAAAGCAATGACACGAGAAGGAAAGTCTCGTCGGGGAGACTTGAGTCCGAAGAAAGTGCTACCGCAGTGAAGGGGACTCATGAGAAGGAAACCGACGGCTATCGCATGACAACTGCAAAGATGTACGAGAAAGACCCATGAGATGCTATGGAAAAGCTAGAGCGATATTCGGTGATTAGCAAAAGAAAGGAAAGAAAAATTCGGAGATGAAGTCGACTCGTCGAGTTCATGGATGATGAATATGCAGAAATTAACATGGTTGAAACACGAGCTTCGTCGGCTTCACGAGTGCTCCTGCGGCGCGAAAGAGAAGAGCTGGAAGTAATGAGGATGCGCTTGAGGGAGAAAGATGATACGATCGCCCCGAATAGCCAAAAGGATGGAAGAGATGGTGACCCTAGCCACTCTCCGAGTCAGGTTCAACCCCAAGAAACACCCCTAGAAGTTATTCACGTATAGACGGAGGAAAGGGAGTGCATCCGTCGACGGGGATGATTAATTAAAAAAGGATGCAACACGAAAGCATGATTCGGAAAAGGATATCAAGGACATGGTGGAACGAGCGGTGCGAAAGCCTTAGCACAATCAAAAGAAGCGGGACATCCATTCGGATGGGTAGACCTTACCCCGAAAGGAGTCGACGCTTTTCGATATCGAAAGGCTTAAATGCCACCTGCGATCCCAAGACCTTTGATGGAACGGAAACCCTCGATATGTTGCACATTTTAATTTTTTCCGGTTGTTGCAATGCGGTGAAGTGATGCTTTACTCTTCAGAGCAATTTGTCGACGCTTTGTCAGGGATCGCCTTTAATTGGTATGCGAAATTACCAAACGGTTCGGTGAAGACATTTTCAGAGTTAAGAGAACCTCTTCATCGAGCGATTTGCGGAGCTCGACACCACATCACTATAGGTGATTTAGTGGTAGAGAGCGAAGCCGAACGAAACTTTGGTGGACTACATACTTCGATGGAGGAATCTAAGTATGAAGTGTGAGCCAAGCTACGAAACAACATGCGGTCGGCATTTTACTGAAGAGCATTAAATGGCACATTAGCACTTCTCCTCGAGGATTTACTTATTAAGACTTTCGAGAAGTTGTTAAACGAGGCGGAAGCTTGCGGGGGCGAAGCAATTAAGTTTCACCGACGAAACAAACAAACAGAAGCCCGTGAAAACTTTTGAAAAGAAGTCCGAGATCGTAGCAGCATTCGATAAAGGCAAGCGGCCAATACAAATACGCAGACGACGCAACAAGCTGACGAGTGCCGACGGCAACCCGAGCTGGCTATCGGTCATCTCGACGGTATGAACAACCGCCTCGTCCCTGACGTACGTTAAGGGAGCTTCTGAGCAGGAAGTATCCGTTCAAGAATGAGGCGAGTGCTGAAAATGTTCCGCCGGTCTGATGAAGACTCCAGATTTCAGTGCCGAGCACAGAAACCGGGAAAAGTCGACAAGAAAGGTGATCCCAACTTTTGCCCTTACCACGGATGCTTGGACACAAGATAGAAGATTGCATGCAGCCCAAAAGTTGGCTCAACTATAATCTTCGAAAAGGGAATATAACGATCCGAAGGAATACATGAAGGAACCCCCGAAGGAGGTTCGTCGATATTATCTCGACGGATCTCATTGTTACGATAGATCTATGCGGCCGATGATGGATGAATTTTGCTGGACAAAGTTTTGAAAAGAAGATTTTGGATCACATCCAAACCACTTCGGTGCGAGCCTCGATTCAGAGTTCGAAACTGTCCAGTCGGCATTATCACTTGTGATAGAAGAACTACCTCAACGAGACGATTAAAGAAAAGAAGAAAATTGATGAAGAAGAGAAGACCGATGCTCTACGAGGCTAGACTAGGAAATTTCTTTATCCTAGGATAGTTGTTTTCCGATTCGGGGAGAAATCCCTCGAACCTCGGCCTACTGTATGATTATCTTTCCTCCGGTGGGATCTTATAATGATAAGGGTTATGGCGTTGGCTACGTTTTGTTGTTTCTAACGATTACGTAACTAGCGGCAAACCAACTGTCCGGACATCGATTCGATGCAAGTAACAATTCTCGAATCATACACGATCTCGACGATCGCAGTAATGAAGAAGACATCCATAAAGGGAGGCTACGAGAGTTCAACGAAGCAATGAATGTTGTTGCGAGTTTTCGAGGAGCTCCGATCCGCAATAGAGTTAGAGCCTTCGGGCTACGAAGCTAATCCGGGAAGAACTGTCATCCGTTTCGGAAACACCGGCAAGCCTGATACAGTTTGGAAGAAATCACAGAAGTCAACTTAAGAAGTGGAAGAGTTCTACCTCAGGGAATGGGTCCGAAGGACAAGGAAGCCGGGCGGTTGTTCGGAAGAACCAACCCCGGCAGAAGAAATACCCATTCGGGAAGAAGCCCGAGACACATGGAAATAAAGTGGATTACAATGAGCTAGCCCATCTTAGGAAACTACCGGCCCCCGGCGGGCATGTCTACCGGTGCTCTCATCTTATCGAAAGGGAGGTGAGAGAAGCTGCGATTAAGGCCTTGCGATCCGGAGAAATTTGCTTAGCTCGAATGACGGAGATTCCTTAGATGAGGTTTGCTCGTTAAAGGAACGACGAGGTGTTACCTTCACGGACGGTGATGTAACGCAGGACGGTCGATCACGGCCGGCCAGTTGTACATTTCGGTCACGATCGGAAAGTTTATGCTCTCGAGTATTGGTGGATCAGGAGCATCGATCAATATAATGAATCTTCGAACGCTAGCATACTTGAAATTGATGCTTGCGAGCTCGAAACGGACAAAATGTTATTAAGGATTCAACTAGAAAGGGAGAAGAGCCCTCGGATCGATATATACAACTAATGAAGACCGGTGACTTGGCAAAGACAACGCGAAATTTCACATATTGATTCGAAACGTCATTCAACGCTCTCTTGGGCCGACCATGGATACATGAAAATGGATGGTACCATCATCCCTACATCGGTGCATCAAATACTACGACGGAGGGGAACGGTGCATCAAAGGTGACTTACGACCATTTTCTATACACTGAAATTGGAATCCATGAAGATGCGGCTTAATGCACTTCCTCACGAAGAAAACAATCTTCTCGAGATGCCATAACAAATGAAGCAAAGGATGTTCGGGACGACGAAGAACCTGAAGTTCTAATCCAACAATCACTCACCACTCCCTTACGGCGAGATGGTGAAGGTTTCTCACAACTCGCATCCGAGTCGAGGCCGGGGACGGGGCCGTGGTAGAGACGTTAAGGCAGGTTGGACGGAGGAAGCCGGCCATCAATGTTGATTGGGAAGATAGTTTCGAAGAAGAAAAAGAGATCGAAAGAAGCGACAACAATAAGTCGGAAGAAACGCAATTCGGGGATCTCTCTCGAAGATGAAAAGAACGAGGAATATAAATCGATGTACGGAAAGATTAACCACTATATACATACTATGACCTGACCCAGAATCCATTCTAATAAGATCGAGGGTATGGTGTTCAAAGAGGTACGTAGCGGCGGTGCAAAGCCCATCGGAATTCTACGTGGTACTCCTTCCTCTTAAGCGAAAATAATGTACAATTTGAAGATGCTACTCCATCAGAATTAATGGAATTACCTTTTAGGTGGTACGCCACTTTGTTGAAAATTTAATTCGGCGTGGTTTCTTACCTCGACAATGGACGAGCCAATCATAACATTTGAAAATTTATGGAATAACTCGGTCGTCCGCCCAATTCAAAGCATGGTCTCGGATTCGACACGGTAGGATCGGTTGACGATACTGAATTTTGCTTGGTTGTCACTTGCGAGTCTAATGAAAACTGCATGGAAACTATAGAAGAATTTGAAGATTTACAAATTGGAAAAGCTCCACTTTTCGAAGAAGGGAATCAAATCTACAATAGATGAGTTAACGGAAGTTAACCGTGCTAGAGAAGAGCCTGAATACCTTTGTTAGCTCCTTACTCGATAAAGAAAACTCCGAGGAAATAATCGAGTTATTAATGGAATTTAAAACTGTTTTGCTTGGAGCTATGATGAGATACCGGGATTAGCTCACAGAGGTCGCGGTCCATAAGCTAGGAGTGGATCCTACTTCTATTCCGGTCAGACGAGTCCCGAAGGAATGCGTCTAGAAATCGAACAACAAGTCATAACTGAAGTTAAAAAGCTAATGAATCTCTTAGAATTTGTCCGTGAAGAACAATACCCGACTTGGTTGTGATGGTGCCGGTCGGGGAAGAAGAATGGTCGAATCGAAATTTGTGTAGATTTCGAGAGATTTAAACGAGGCATGTCCAAAAGATGAATTCCCTCTGAGTCCGGAATTAATGATCGACATTGCTTCAGCACATGAAATATTCTCATTCATGGATGGATCTCCGGGATACAACCGGATAAAAATGGCGCCGGAGAAGATGAAAAACTTACGGCATTCGAACGCCGATCGGAGTATATTATTTTACACGGTGATGTCATTCGGAGTGAAGAACGCGGGAGCAACCTACCGAGAGAGCAATGACAAGAATTTTTTATGATCTCTCATCCACAGTAAAGTCGAATGCTACGTGGACGATGTAGTTGTAGCGAAAGTAAAAGGAAAACCACACGTATGATTTGAGAATTGTTTTCGAATGATTAAGACAATTTAACCTTAAGATGAATCCTTAAAATGCGCCTTCGGCGTCACCTCCGGGAAATTCTTAGGATTCGTTGTCGAACATCGTGGTATTGAAATCGACTTGGAAAAGATTAAAGCTATCTTAGAAATGCTACCTCCCAAAACCTTAAAACAATACGATCTTTTAAAGGGGAAGCTGGCATATCTTCGACGCTTTATATCAAACTTGTCGAGGGTAGGTGTCGGCCTTTCTCGGCATTAGTTAAAAAGGATGCAAATTTATTTAGGAAGAGAAATGTGAGGAAAGGCCTTTGAGGACATTAAATAATATTTAATGACACCTCATTGTCTTAGCAGCCCCGAGTCTCGGGTAGACCGTTGATACTTTATACCGCGGCTTTAGACGACTCACTCGGGTATTGCCCAGGTCAATGATGAGGTAAAGAAAATGCTCTTTACTACCTAAGCCGTCGTTTACTTCGATGGAAGTAAAATATCCCACAATTGAAAAGCAGCATTTTGACGATCTTCGTCTCTCGAAAACTCGGGCTTTTACCGCGCGCCTCATAAGGTCGACTTGATCTCAAAATTTAATCCATTGCAATACTTGATGACCCGTCCAACACTTTAAATGGAACTTGCCAGGTGGTCAATGATATTATTACAATTCGATATAACTTTGTGCCTTTTCGTGCGTAAAGGGACAAGTCTGATAAACTTCCTGTAGCACACCCTTTGCGGCGAAACTCCTCTCGGTATTGATTTGCCGGATGTACAAATAATGAGCTTAGAGAATACGATGATCGGGTGGGGTATATTTTGATGGAGCATTTTCGGCGCTAAGACGAAGAATCGCAAGTGATAGTGCTCGGTAAGACGGGAATCGAGTAATCTTTATAACACGGAGCGGGGGATGTTTAAGGTCTCCTACCACTTGACGAGCCATGTACAAAAATGAAGCGAATACGAAGCTCTCATAACGGGTAGATTAATTATGACTAAATGGGGATAACAAACATCAACATCTACGGGGATTGTCGGGTTAATCATCCAACTGATCTTAGAACAATACAGAATTTTAAAACCGAACTCGGCAATACTTGGTGTCTTAATACGATTGTTCGAATAGATTCCGAATAGCGACGATCTACAAATTCCCAGGAAAGAAAATGCTTTAGCGGTCCGTTAGCCGCCACCATAGGGAATTTGCTGCTTTGCAAGATGAATCGGTAGAAAGTGTCGGTTTAAGGACGGCAGGTCCCCATAACGGCTCGACATGGATATGATACACAAATTAGAAAAAGAAGAATCAGTTGCGGTAACAAAAAACACGAGAAGATTGACGACGACCATTAATAGACTACTTGCAAACAGGAAAACTACCGGACGATGAGTCGTTAGCCGAAATCGAGATCGAGAAAAAAACTCGTCTTTACACATTAATAAACAACACATTATACGGAAGGTCTTTCGATCGAATGTGGCTGGTGCTACAGCGGGTGCAGAGGCCCGTGGGGGTAGAGGTGCATTCAGGACTCTGTGGCGCTCCACCGGTCGAATTAGAAAATGAAAGAAAATTAAAATGCTAAGTGTCACAAGCCCTCGATGGCGGCCCCATGAAAATCGCCGAAGTACATCACCAATGCCATGTGCACGAGTGGTTCTACACCAACCTCGAATGTGCTACATCCGACAATTGCGTCATGGCCATTTGAATGTTGGGGGCCTGAATATAGTGGGTCCAATAGAACCACCATCTTCGAAAGGACAACGCTTCATTCTTGCGGCTACGATTACTTTTCCCAGTGGGCGAGAGCGGTTCCGCTCCCGGAAAGTGAAAGCACACCACGTGCTACGGTTTTCAAGAACCAAGTTGTCTACCATTTCGGAGTGCCGCGCGGGATCATCTCAGATAATGGAGTCAGCATTCGAAGCATGCAAAGTGATAATTTTGTCAGGAGACAGGTCGGCGCGGTATTAATAATTTACTATCCGAGCAAAGCTACTGGGTAAGGGCTTTTAATAAAACTCTCGTTCAAATTTTAAAGAAAACTTTTGGACGATAATAAAAGAAATTGACACGAGAAGTTATTAGAAGCCTTATGTTCTGGACAACCTTTAGAACTCCCTCGAGCTACACCTTACGCTCTAGTGTATGGAGTCAGGCGATGTTACCCTTAGAGTCCGGCTTCCTTAATAAATTGCGATTTGCAAACAAAATCAAGACAGAGAATGCCAAATTATGACTAGAAGAATTAGAAAGCCTGGAAGGGAAAAGACTTGCGGCGCGACGGGAATTTAGAACTATGCAGTAAAATCAGTTCGAAGCCTTGTGACGGACGGTACGCCCCAAAGAACCTTGAAAGTTGGTGATGCAGTTCTCGTTCTCAAGAGACCTATCCTTGCACACCGTAAGATAGGAGGAAAATTTGAACCCACTTGGGAAGGACCGTTTGTGGTTGAAGCAGTATGCTCGGGAGGCTCTTACCGGCTAGTGAATTTCCAAGGAGCGACATAATAACGATCAACGGACGATACTTGAAGAAGTATTACGCTACCTGATGTTTGAAAGACAGAATTCTTCATCCCTAGAAGCACGGGCGAAGTAATTACTTGTAGTAAGGTCCCCGACAAAAATAATAAAAATGTCTTTGAAATAAATAAAATCGTAATAATTAAGTTTTCCTTGTTCTCTCTTCCAAATCAAAATTTTTTTTCGATCTTTTCCCACTTCATTCCTGTTGAATTTAAAAATATAAAAGGAATAATAAAAAAAAGAAAAATAAAATGCTCAATAACATTTTCTTAATGTTCTTGTTCTTAATCTGACCCACGATCCTTTTCCTTGTTTTTCGCGGGGAAATGTCGAGACGAGCGGTTGGTCACCGAACAATAGAAATGGAGTAAGCCTTGCACTCGACGAAAGAGGGTGAAAGATGGAGCGATAATGAGATTGACTCAGACTTCGCACCGGCGGGCTGCTGTCCGAGGAAGGTGAGGCGGGTCAGGTTCGGCCGAGAGGAGCTGCCCAGTCGGTGATAATGAAAGTGGTCGCTAAACCCACCGACCCGACATCGAAAGAAACAAACAACGAGGAGGACAAGAGAATCAAGTTTGTCGTCGCTACGGCGAGAGGCCGGGCTTGGCGGGCGCCGCTCCACACGAGTCGGCGAAGAAATAAAAATTGCCGTATCTCCAGCGAGATGTTCGCCCAAGCCGCCGGCGGACCGGCGCGACGAGGCGGTCGCTGCTGCAGGTGCGTAGCCCCGAGGATACCGGTTCGCCGGGAACCTAAAGAAAGAGCCAGCTCTAGGATAACGAGAGAGACCAGGAAATCTCAAGAAGATCAGAAGAAGGAAGGCTACCATGCCACCGAGGATAAAGCCACCGGTAAAGCATAACAGCATTGCGGGAGGCAGCCCGGGAGGGGGATGTCTATGGAGACCATCCACGAGGAGTGAGGTATGCGGAGAACGCGAAGGGATTGAGCCATATATCCCACGGTCATCACCGGGCCTCGCCATTTACGGATTATTCAAGAATACGAGCTAGAAAGAATGCGGGGTGTCGGCAAACTTTTGAATACTTAAGAGAGGATTAGGCGGGGAGGATCGATATCTTCAGAAGGCACTGAGCTACATACAAACGTGTTCTGGAATACGAACAACAACAAATCGTGGAGTACGCATCCGGGATTTGAAGAATGGAGTCGAGCAGGCCGCCTAAGAAAACACCTACTCGGAACCCGGAGATGGATGCCGGGGAAGGGAGAATTACGATACGATGGATCTTCATGGCAACAACGGAAACGGGAAGGGAAACCAGGAATACTCGATCATGGCAAGGTAGACCCAATGCCATTAGTCATCAAAAGGATGGTAAAGAGAATGATAACATGGGGAGTACGCGGCGGATTGCATACCCGACAATTGCATCATTTAACATTTACAAGAAGGGTATTATGCCAACACATAGATCATCATGACTTTGTCGAGACCTTTATACAGTTTCTTTTCGAACGAGTGTATATCATGTTCGGATATGACCTCTGGATAGCGAGGAGACGCGGTGAATTCCGAGGGCCGGTAAAGATCACACCATTACCGGTAGGTTCCGTCTGGCAATCACACGAAAGGGCAACGGAGCGGATGTCGCTAAACATTGCATACCGGGAGTACCAATGAAGCGGATCTCGGTTACTTTCGAAGGATGGATGATAGGAAAGCACCTTACCACTTCCGGCCGAGACCCGAGCTAGAGAGCCTCCGGCCTTACGGTGGCTGAGTTGCACTGGAAAATATCACACCTCCAACGTACATCCATACAACATCTCGCACGGGGATGGCTTGGAAGGTGATGTTATTGACCATGCCTCACTATTGATGCATGGATTTTTGACAGGTGCCTTTTTGAATGTATCGATGAAGATCATACATAGTCCGTTTTGAGCCTACATGGATTGTATGCGATGTATTCCAGATCGAGTTGTATGATGTATCTTCAACATGATTGGAATGAAAGTGACCATGTCACATTTTTGCCTTCACCTCTTTTGTGCAAATTGGCCAGGACACGCTATTAAAGTTAAATGAACTTCGAACAAAGAACGAAGAAAAAAAGAATAAAAAAGAAAACTTTCCTTAAAAATCTAAAAGAAAAATGATGAACGCCAAATTCCTTGAAACATTAAATGAACGATAAGGCAAATTTGAATTGTTAAAAGACAAACAAAACGAGCACGAATTTTAAATCAAATTTCAATTTCAACCTTCCAGATCTCAAATCAAATCTCAATCAAATTTCAATTTCAACCTTCCAGATCTCAAAATACATCAAAATCAAACTTTTGGGTTTAGGGTTTTTACATCTGAGACTGCATTGCTTTAGGATTCTTTCCCTATCGCAATGAAATACATCAAAACTCAAATTCTTGGGGTTGAGGATTTTGCATCGAAGGCTTGCATTGCTTTTAGGATTCTTTCCCCATCGCAATGAAATACATCGAACTCAAACTTTTGAGTTGAGGATTTACATACGAGCTTGCATTGCTTTAGGATTCTTTCCACAATAACGTAAAAATACATCAGAACTTCAGCTTTTTGTGGTCGAGATTTTTACATCCGAGAGCTGCATTCTTTTGGATGCTATCGCAATGAAAAACATCAAAACTCAAATTCTTAGGGTTGAGGGGATTTTACATCCGGGGAAGCTGCATTGCTTTAGGATTCTTTCTCTATCTCAATGAAATACATCCAAACTCAAATTCTTGGGAGTTGAGGATTTTACATCGAGGCTGCATTGCTAGGATTCATTCCACTATCGCAATGAAATACATCGAAACTCAAATTCTTGGGGTTGAGGATTTTACATCCGAGGCGCATTGCTTTAGGATTCTTTCCCTATCGCAATGAAATAGATCAAAATCAAACTTTTGGGGTTGAGGATTTTTACATCGAAGAGCGCATTGCTTTAGGATTCTTTCCCTGTCGTAATGAAATACATCGAAATCAAACTTTTGGGGTTGAGAATTTTACATCCGAGACTGCATTGCTTTAGGATTCTTTTCCTATCGCAATGAGAAATACATCAAAATCAAATTCTTGCGGTTGAGGATTTTACCTCCAGGGGCACACGTCTAACTTTAGGATTATTTCCACTGATAACGATGAAATACATGTCAAATTCTTGGGGTTGAGGATTTTACATCAGAGAGCGCATTGCTATGATTCTTTCACTATCGCAGAGAAATACATCAAAATCAAATTCTTGGGGTTGAGGATTTTAAATCAGAGACTACATTGCTTTAGGATTCTTTCCACACTATCGCAATGAAATACATAATCAAATTCTTGGGGTTGAGGATTTTACATCGGGCACATTGCTAGGATTTTTCTCTATGTATTCGTACATCAAAATCAAATTCTTGGGGTTGAGGATTTTACATCCGAGACTGCATTGCTTTAGGATTCTTTCCTATCGCAATGAAAAACATCGAAATTAAACTTTGAGGTTAAGGATCTTACATCCCGATGCGCATTGCTGCGGAATCTCTCCTCGTTGTAATGATTCGATCCAATCGATTAAATTTTCTTTTGGTTAAAGATGTTACATCTAAGACCGCAAATTCAATTTTCATTTCAAGTTCAAATCCCTTCAAATTAATTTTGACAAATTTCGATCTAAATTGAAACTCGAACTAAAATACGAGCTCAGTATCAAAACTTAAAAACTGAAACAAAATGAAATCTAAATCGAAACTCCCAGGATCATGCGATTTAGGATTCACCTCCTTCTCCTTTCTCAATGAGAGTTCAGAGAATCTCCAGTCTCAGAGATACTTGACACTCCCAGGCGAAATTCTTTAATTTTGTCCTAAGAAGTTTGTCACTTGGACATGCGAAATTGTTGGTTTCATTGATCTTTTGATTGGCCTTGATACAACGGTGTCCTTGGTTAGCACACCACACTACCATTGGGGGTCCATTTGTTGACCTCATTTTTGATGAGGTCTTCTCTTTCCTCTTTAGTACTTAAGATCTAGCCTTAGGCTTCTCCTTTGACTATCTTAGAGGACTAGAAGTGGAACTTGACACTTAGAAATTCAAACCTTCCTAAACTCACTGCAAACTCATGAGCTTGATTGTAAAATGCTGTCCTTTAGAGGGTTGAAATCAAGTGTGGAAGTTTATGAAAGGATGAGTTCCTATAGGACTTTTTGGCCTTAGGACTGCCACAGGTGGCCTGGTCGGTGAGGGCTGATTTACACACATACTACACTTATACACTACCCTTCTTGCCCTCCACAAAACCACGCATGCAGCTTGACCTCTTTGACTCATGAAGGTGATTCACATGGATGGTTCTTAACCTAAGCCCTTGGCTAAGAGGGTTAGGGACAACATAGTGAATGCCTCAAATGAATCTCTCATGGCTCATATAGGCTTAATATGGCTTCATGGCTCAACCAAAATGATTTCATTCCGCTTACATTGACCCTGAGACACTTTAACTACCCAAAACCCTTGAAATTACCCAAATTTTCCAAAATTCTCCAAAATCACCCAAAATTCCTCAAGACCAATCCCAAACATTCCCACATTACTCAAATTGATCATTCATAGCCAAAAATACAAAAAATTTCCAAAATACCTCCCAATGCCACTCGAATACCCAAATGCCCCTCTTGACCCAAAAATCAAAAAATTCAGAAAATTCCTAGAAAATTCCAGAAAATCCCAAATATTCCCAATTTCATTTTTGTCCAACTACATGCATAGGCTAATTTGGTCATTCTACTCCACTTTTGTCAAAATCCCCAATTTGACCCATTTTTAACAAAATATGAACTGATAATGAAACCAAACCTACCCAATTGACCCAGAATTCTGGTCCAATTCAATTCTAAACTTCAATTCAACATCTCCAACACCAATATAGACCAAATCTAAGCCCAATTTGATTGGCATTTGAATCAATTTCACTTTTGACCTTAAAGCCCGATTTGGACCCATGACCCCGACTTAGCCCAAACTAACCCAATTCAACTCTAATGAACCCCAAACCTTTTCTAAACTTTCCTTAACATCCCCACAAAACAAAACACTAACATAGTTGCAAGTGCAGCCAAACCCACTTCAAGATAAAACCCAAGCTAAAAAGACCCAATTTTGACCTAAACCCAAACCTAACCGAATAAGCCCAAACCCCAAAATCAAAACCCAACCAAAGTAAAAACCTCTTTGAAACACTCCATAAACATTTCCCAACATTAATTTTACATCAATTTCAACCCTAGCCCAATATTGGCCAAATTCAACCCAATTTGACCTACATTGGCTCATTTACGAAAGAGGCAAATCTGACCCCATTCAAACCCAAATCACTCCAAAACTCATTCATTACTCGACATATCCCTAAACCAAACCCAACAATTATTTGACACCAAACTTCTACAAAATTCCCATTCATGAATTTATTCTTAAGCTAAAAAGGCCCATCCCTTAAACTACTAAAAACTGATAAAAATAATTTCAAAAGGCACAAAAGCCCACATGACAATCCTACATCATCATCCATTTGATAAAGCCATCTCCTAAGTTCTAAATCTATGATAAAATAAATCCAAAATCAAGCCATATGCTAATTCCCATCAAAATGCCAAAATTCCTGAAAACCCTTTTCATGAAATTGACTTAACTTTTCCCAGGCAAAGATGAGCCATGAAGCCATGCATGAGCCACATGGAAGCCATGGGAGCTACTTTCCCACCTCACCGAAGCCATTAATGGAAAGAGGAGGGAAACCTTTCCTAATCCTTCATTAAGCCTTTTAACCATGCTCATGTCACACTCTAAACCATGCTTAGCCGCCTCACCATGGATGGAGACCACACCATTTTCTCTTGGCTGACAGTAATCCTTTCGGCCAAAACCAGGCCATGGGTGGTGAACCTAAGCCCAAAATCATGGGTTGACTCATTTGAACCCAAAATAGTTTCCCCCCATTCCATTTCAATCCGAAGCTCTTTACACATGGCATTGGCCAATTGCTACACAAAACCCAAACCATGACGCTTTGAGCAGGGTGACCATTGCCTGCCGGCCAGCCGCTGGATCGCCGAAAAACACCATGGCCGAGACCTTGGGAGGAGGCCAAAGTTTGATTCTCCTTGCTGACTTGTCTCAACCCAAATGGACAACATAGCTCTTCTTCTTTCACCAGGCAGTGATCCCCGGCCTTAAACCCCACCTGGGCTCTCCTTTCTGGCCTTTATTTAAACACCGCCTCACTCGGCCATGAAGTGCTGAAAGAAACCTTCGAAACTACTGTCAAAAATTGTTTGAGGCCCACTCCCCACACATAGAGAGCTTGATCCCCGAAATCCCCCTTTACCATTTCCTCTGCGACGAGCTCGATTTTAGAGTTGAAATCCAAGCCGAAAACCGGGACACTTCTTCGCGGTGAGCCAATCCCCAAATTGATTGGTCCTGCACCTTTACCGGACCAAAAGAAGAAGTTTACCGGCAAAAGCCCCCTCACCAGGAGCCGACCATTGTGCCCGGCCTCAAGCTTTGTGATCGGGCTTGGTGAGAATCATACGGACAATTCACCGAGACGAGGACTTCGTACGGAGCTATGGACGATCGAAATGGATACAGCGTCGGATGAAGCTTCACTTCTGCGAGCTAAGCTATGGTTACTCTTCTTCCAGGAGCTTATAGAGATTCTCGGCTTAATTTGAGTTAATTTCAATACATGTTTGCGTATGGATGTGTTCGTCTTCTCGAGACGAATCCATAGAGCATAAGAACGTTTGAGGTGATCGAGTATTGAGTGAGATCTTAAGCTTTAGAAGAGGGACGGTTCTCGGGCTAGGAGGCTTGGGGGCCGATGAACGGATGCCATTCATTTAATACACGCGCGGACGGACGGCTCAAATGGCATCGGACGGAAGATGATACGTGAACCGCGGGCTACGTGGCGGCGGGGTGGAAGGCGGCGCCGAATCCCGGGAGGCCGACGCGTGTGCGGTCCAGGAGCTGCCGAGGTTGAGAAGTGAGCGCCACGTCACTTAAACTAGAAAAATAGGATTTTTCTTATTTATTTAGTTACTAGAACTTGGAAAATGCATAACTTTGTGTAGAAAAATTAGAAAAATAAAATAAAAATACCCTCTTGCTTAGTGAACAGAGGAGAATAATGTGGAAAAGAAATCATTTAATTTCATTTGAGTATTTGATTTTTAATAATTTATTTACTCTCTGCACTATTCCAATTCTCCATGCATGTATACAATTCACCATGGCATGAGACCATAGGGCTTTTGAAGCCTGCGAATTTAGGAACATTCACGAATTTTCCAAAGTCGAGGAGGCCACCCTTATGAAGAGTTATTGATTTTTCAATTCTAGATTACTATTCTGAGTATTTTAATTCTAATAATTATCATGTTGTGAAATAAATTCTAGGAAAATTTGGTGATGTTTATTATGACCCCGAGAGGACCCTAGGAAAAATGGTTTTGAGGTTAACTTACTTGTAATAACCCTAATTGAGCTTAAACACCCAAAATGGAGCTTTAATTAATTAGAGCTAATCATACATCAAATTGACATGAATTCAATTCTCCACTGACCTTTAGGATCGAAGGGAACCCACCATAAAAGTTTGAAGTCGATTGGACTTGGTTAGCCTGTATCAAATGGGTTGATTAAGCCATTTAGCCAAACTTAAACTTTAAAAATTCATAACTTTCAAAATCCCTTTCGAAAAAATTCACCAAATTAGTTTTGAAGCCTCTCTGATATCAGGGGAATTTAAAGAAAATTAAAATTGTAATTTTCCAAAAAAGTTGATTTTTTTGCATTATTTTAATATTTTTAATAATTAAAAAATAATAAAAATCACAAAAATAATAAAAAATTCACCAAAATGTCACATTTTGAATTTTAATAAAACAGAACAAGCGTATTTTTCTTAAGTCTACATGATGAGATATTAAATTTTAAAGCCCTAAGGTAATTTTAAAATTAAAAAAAATGTATTTTCTAGCATTTCCACTAAAATAATTCTAATAAATGAAAAAAAAAATCATAAAGTTGTAAAAATTGATTCTCTGGTTTCCTTGATATCAGATAGGTTTTTTAAAAATATAAAATTCATTTTTCAACCTTTATTTTAATTTTAAATTAATTAATACTCCAAAACTCAAAATAATTATAATAAAGAAAATATAACTCAAAAAATCACCAAAATTTATTAAGTGGTCTCTTTGGTCATTAGGAATGTCTATAATTTTGCTAAGGACAGAAACTTTCCCTTAGTCATGTTATTGAATTTTCCTTGAAAATTCACATTTTCCACCAAAATAATTACATAAATAAATTAAATACAGAAAAATGAATTTTCTCCTACAATGTCTTGATTGATATATGAGTGAAGTCACGTAAAAAATTTGAATTCATTTAAACTCGATTTTATTGAGTTATGGAATTAGTAAGTTTAAAGGAGCAAAATGGTAATTAAAATCTTAACCTATAATTAAAAAATTTTAGAGTTTTAATTAAAAGTGGAGTAAAATATTTGATACTAAGTTGATTTTGGATGTTTGAAGCTTAGGCAATTAAAGGGTAGAAACCTACCAAATAATTTGAAAATAATTAAAAATAAACCTTAATTAAATAATTAAATAAATTTGAAAGAATAATGAAAATTGGAATTATTAAAATAGGGATATTATTAGGAAGCGATTTGTTCTTTAATTTAAGAATCCCTAAATTAATCACCTCAATAATATTTAATTCCTAATTAAAATGATAATCCAAATTTAAGATTTAAAATGCTAAAAAGACTTAATCATTAAATTAAAAATTAAATTATTTAAATTAAATCCTTTTAAAATTTCAATTAAAATTAATACTTTAACAATTAAAATTAAATCATCTTTAAAACATAAAAAAAAATAATAAAAAAAAATAAAAATATTAAATTAAATTATAAACAAAATTAAATTAAAATCTAAAATAAAATTAAATTAAAATTTAATTAAATTAAAGTTTAAATTAAATTAAATTAAATTAAATTAAAATTTAAATTAAATTAAATTAAATTAAATTAAATCACATTAAATTAAATTAAATTAAATTAAAACAATTAATTTAAATTAAATAAAATTAAATTAAAATTAAAACTAAACCAAATTAAATTAAATTAAATTAAATTAAATTAAATATAACATCACTTAAGACATAAAGAATTCAAAAATAAATGTTAAAAGCAACTTGAACAATATTCCGAACTTAAACCCATTAGTGAAATTAAATTAAATCACAAATTACTTAAACATCAATTTGCCCTCAAAAAAGATAAATTTGCCCATAAAAGCTCTTGTTGTCATAACTCCTAAGCAGTGTTAAGTGAAGTGTTACTTCACTCATAGGATATTGAATATCTCTGGATTACGACTGACAAAGATAACAAAACTTGAATTCACAGATAATTGATTCATTATATAATTAAAATTCTCTTGGACTTAAAATAATCCTAAAAGTATTGAAAAGATGTTTAAGATTCGTCTTAAGCACTTCCTCAATATGATAGGATATTTATAAGAATAATTGAACTTAATTGTTCTTTGATGAAGAAAATGATCCCTCAGGCAAACACAAAGAGCTAGACGTCATAGGAGATGACTAGGTTATAGGAGTAGGACCTTGGTAGAAAATCATAGCCCTTACTTAGCTTTACACCAGGAACTTGTTTTAAATGCTTAGAAAATAATCTAAATTGTGTTTAAGTGAAGCTGGGATGACGGGAAGACCCTCAGTGCGCTTTTATTTTATTACGATTTACCTTCTTGCAAATACATACTTTTCTTGCATGATAGCAGCTGTTGCATGAAAACCCACACCTTTAGGATAGTCCACTAAAACCAAAACCAAAAACTAAATTAAATGTGAACTTCAAGATAAAATTCACCGCCACAACATTATAAAATATCGTAACTCAAAATTTAATCACAAACAAAACAATAAAACTACAATTATAACTTTAAATTAAAATGTCTTGTTGGATGATCGGGAATACCTCGGATGATGTAACCTACGTGTTGCTAACGGGATTTCAACGGTCTAAATGAAAGTGTGGAACTCATTTAGTTGAGTTTAGCAAATTCATGTTTGGACTAAGTGAATCCCGATAAAAATAACGATCTGGAAGGATGGAACCGTGGGATCTTAGCAGGGGTGTTGTTATAATCCAACTTTTAAAGATTTGTTTTAATTAAAACATAAAAAACACTTGGACTTTAAGATTTCTAAACCAAACTTTTCTCTTCTCTTTTGATTACAATCTTCTAAAACTAAACCTACGCAACAACGAGGATCTCGGAGCATGGTGGGCGGCACGGCCATCGTCATCGGCAAAACTACAAGTCTATGACAAAACTTTCTTAGAACTAAATAACCAAGCCATGATTTCGAGGTAGTTGCACAAGTGCAACATAAATCCTCGGCCTTTTGTTAAGCATTTGCATTGTAAATTAAGCCATAGCTTAGGTCTTAAGACTCCGAGGTAGTCGTTTGGTACGCATAAACCCTCACATCTTTGAAATTTGTTGTATGATCATGTCGTACGGAATATGAGTCCTAATTAATTAAAATTGGCAAGATCAAAACATTAAATAAATATTCGGACTTTCACACAAATTCCGACGAAACGATAGGATAGTCGGGAAATTATCGAAGTTTGCTTCGAATCGTAATTTCTCTACCTTTCTTCCTTTGAATTCCCAATAAAAATGTTCGAAACTTGATCCATTACTATTGAAATTCCAAAATTCAATCCCTTGAAAACTTAAACTTTTAGATTCTTGAGAACGAGAACTGCGATTATTATCGAGAGTTTTCTTAAGTGATTCCGTCACTTAAGATGTAATTAACTATAGGGGCTTGCCCTTATAGGAATTTTAGAGGCAGGAGTAATATAAAAGCACTGTTTAATTCATTTATATTAAGCGAAGTGTCGACTTATAAAATTGGTTCGCGAGACCAAACGGATGTCACAAATCTTCTAGTTTATTTAATCGAGCCCCATTACGAAATAGTGTGTCTATTCTTTAGGATAGATACACGGTTTGTGAATGCGGTGCTCGTTATATCATATACGGGATGTGAGATCGGTTTGATTTCATATCTTAAAATTATTTTAAAAATCAAATACTACTTTTCAAATTATTTATTTAAATTAAATTAAAAAATCCACCGACAACTTCTGTTAGGCGACCCCCTTTTTAAAATAATACACATAACTTAAAAATATGCCGACATAGCCGTCTAGGTTGAGGTGGCTCTGCGTCGAATAAGTAGGAAGATAAGATTTTTTTCTTATTTATTTAAATAACCAGAACTTTAAAAATTCATATCTTTGCATAGAAAAATCACAAAAATAAAAGAAAAATACCCTCTTACTCAGTGAACAGAGGAGAATAATGTGAAATTAGAATCAAAATGTTTTGTTATGCCTTTAATTTTTAATCAATTATTTACTATTATGAGACTTTCAATTCTCCGTTAGCACACAAAATTCATCATGGCATGAGACTATTGGGCTTTTTTTTCCCTCTATCCTTGGGAACATTCCATGAATTTTTTAAGGTCAGAGAGGACCTTTGAACGAGAAAACCATATTTTTAAGTTTAGGGCCATTTCTTGAAGATTAATTATGAAAATTAGCATGTTGATCAAAAAATCTAGAAAAATTAGGGAAGTACCTTAGGATTTTGAAGACCTAGAAAAATTATAGCTTGTTTATTAACTCAAAATAACCCCAATTTGACCAAACACTCAAAACTAAAATTAAATTAATTTGGAGTAACCACACATCAAAGTGGCATGAAATTGATTCTCCACTGTGGCATAAAAATAACCTTACATAAAAATTTCAAGTTAATTGGAGTTAATTCAACCCATTGAATGAATCACCTAAGTGGCATAACCATATTTGAACTTAGAAAATTCATTAAACTCAAAATATAACTCAAAAATTCAACAAATCAATTTTGGGAGTTCTCTGAGATCGAAGGGAGTTCAAGAAAATTAAAAATGGAATTTTCGTAAAATTTTAATTTTTAACCTATTTTTAAATATTTAAATAATTAAAAAAACATAAAAATATTAAAATTCACCAAAATGTCATATTTGACCTCCCAATCACTTCAGAATGAACAAAATATTTTTCCTAAGTCTCTAAGTAAAGATATTAAATCTTGAAGGCTTGGGGTAATTTTTGATATTAAAATTGGATTTTTCAAGCCTTTCACTAAAATAATTCTAATAATTCAAAGAAAAATAATAATAATACAAAATTTATTTCTCTGAGTTCCTTTGGTTCAGAGAGATTTAAGCAAAATGTTAAATCTAATTTTGCCCCTTTAATTTTATTTTATAAATAATTAATACTCCAAAACTTAAAATAATTATAATAAATAACTTATAATTCAACAAAATCACCAAATTGGTCCCGTGGTCCTCTAGTCATTAGGAACCTCTTATACTTTTCCCAGGATCAAAAGTTTCATCTTGGTCATGTTGTTGAATTTTCATTGAAAATCCCTATTTTCTACTAAAAATAATTATATAAATTAAATTAAAAACAGAAAAATCACATTTTCTACTCTAATATCTTAATAGGCATGTGAGTGAGGTGAAATAAAAATTTCAAATTCATTTGAGTTTAATTTAATGAATTATGAGATGAAAAAGCTTAAAAGGGCATAAAAGGTAATTAAGGAATTTTAGCCTTAACTAATATTTAGGTTTAACCGGAAGGGAGAGTTAGCATTTGATCTTAATTTTCCTCTTGGATGATTGAAACAAATGAAACTAAAGGGGTAGAAGCAGAAATTAACCATCTTTAATGTTAAAAAGGGAAATCCTAATTAAGTATGCCATCAAACTTTGGAAGATAATTAAAGCATAAGTTGTTAAGGTTAAGGAATGTGATATAAGAGAATTCTACTTCTTTGAAATTGAAACCCTAACCAATGAATTAATCAAAGTGCACCTAACTCTTACTAATGAAATCATAAAATGATAAATAAAGTAATGATTTTTGAAATCTAATAATTAAGCGAAACAAATTTAAAATATTAAAGCCTTGAAAATTAATGCGAAATAATTCAAAATTAAATTAAAATATCCTAAAATAACAAGACTAATTTTAAAAAATAATTCATGACTAAAAAATATTATAATCATTATAATCGATTAAAACATCACGTCAAAAACAATTTGAAATTAAACCAAGTTAATGAATTTAAAGAAAGTTTAAAATATTAAGATTAATTTTGAAATAATCAATAATTAAACTAAATCAATTTAAAAAAATATTAAAGTTAATTTGAAACATTATAATTAAATTGAAACAATTTTAAAATGTTAAAACTTTGCTAAATTAAAAGATTTAAACACCCTTCCAGTTTTAAATAATCTAAAAATATTTAAATCAACCAAATCTTTGTAAATAAATCAAATCATTAAGAATGGTTAAGTTCCTTATGGACTAATTTACCCTTAAGGGCTTTCATCGTTATAACTCTTAAACAAAATGTCAAATGAAATATCATCTCACTCACAGGATAATCAAAAATCCAAGCTCAGCGAAGCGAGTCGAAACTATTAAACCCCGAGATGATCGATTCATCCAGAATGATGAAATTCATTTGGACTAAAAATGATCCGGGAAGCATTGAAAAGATGTTCGGGACTCGTCTAGCACTTTCTCGATCCCGATGGGATGTTTTAGAGGAACAATTGAACTTTATTGTTCTTTGATGAAAAAATCATCCTCGGAAACACACCTTAGGGATTATTTAGGATAGGATTAGGATTTAGTAGACAGCAGGACCTTCCCTTGACGCCTTTAGGTGTTTTCTCTCAAATATTTAAATTTCCTAACATGCGTTTTAAGTGCGGTTAGAGTAATGAACCGCCAATTAAGTTATTATTTTATTGCAATTTACTTACTGCTTATTTTGTATTATACTTTCCATTCCTTGCAAGCTTGCATGTTAAAACAACAATGTCACCACACGCAGAAAATGAAACGCTTTAGGATATCCATAAAACTAAAAACCAAAATTAAACTAAAAAAAAATCACGAAAAGATAAAATTCACCGCCATGTATTCAAAATATAAAACAACTCAAAATTTAATCATAAAAAAACAAAAAACAACAATTGCAACTAAATTAAAATGTCTCGTTGGATGATCTGGAATCCCTCGGATCATGTAACTCACATATTGCTAACGAGATTTCCTATGGTCTAAATGAAAGTGTGGAACTCCTTCAGTTAACTTTAGCAAATTCATTTGGGCTAAGTGAATCCGATAAAAATAACGGTTCTGGGATGATGGAACCGTGAGATCTTAACCGGTATTGTTAAAATCAACTTTAATGTCTCCCTAAATAAATGTTAAGACATCTCAATTCTAATATTTCTAAAACATGATACTTATCTTTTCCCCCTAATTGTTATTTTTTAAAACTAAACCTGTTACAACGATGAGCTTGGAGCATGATTAGTGGGCAGCACGACCATCTTCAACACAAGACTCGTCTACAACTGCAGACTTTTCCTTAGATTAAACAATAATCCATAGGATTTCGAGGCAGGTTGCCTAGTGCAGCATAAAGCCTCACCTTTTCTTTAGGCTTTTGCACAATTCTCTTGTGCAATATAGCTTCAATTCGCTTTAAGATTCTACGGTTGTCGTACGATGCAACATAAATCTCCCATCTTTCGAGTTATTTGTATAATCGAGACATTATGCGGAAATGCAATCCACATAATTAATTAGCGGGATTAAAATTTAAATAACATCGCTTCGAAATTTAAGAAGCTTGACAATAGAGGATAGTTTGGGAATACATCGAATTTTTCTTGAATTTTGTGTTCTTCCCCCAGCCTTCTCTCCTTTGGATTACGGCAAAATAAAGTGTTCCAAATTTGAGTCGTTCGCTTATTGAATTTCTGACTATCACATTTTCTTTGGAAACCTTACCTTATGAAAGTCATGAATATAAATATTTCCTGATCTATATCAAGAGTTTTCTTGGGTGACTTCGGTTATCTAAGATGTAATTAACTATAAGGGCTTGCCCTTATAGGAAGCTTAAGGCCATTCAGATTAATATAAACCTATTTATTCCTTCATATTAGATAGGGTAAATTTTCGATCAAAATAGTTCGGCGATCAAACGGATGTCATAAATTTCTTATTTTATTTGATCAAGCTTTACCTAAAGCTAGGAATTTGTTACCGGGATAAATAGATGTCTTGCGGTGAAATACTTGATTACTTAAACTATCATTTATATGAGATCGGTTTAATTTCATAAAAATTTTCGTATGTATATATATATATTAAATTTCATCAAAATTCTATTTTTATAAAATTAAAATCCTTTTTAAAAACAAAAACACCCAAAAACATATTTTTAGTTTCGACACTCGACATCCCCGATGAAAAATGCGGCGGCCCGGTTTTCGGCGACTCTGGTAGGGAGTAATTTCTCTCTTCATTAAGATCGGGGAAATCACCATGTTATTCATATATCGGTAATGTGCTCGTGTCCCTCACTTCCCAGGCCGATTACCATTCTTCCGTTGACATACTTCACCAATTTCTTTCTTGGGAAAGGGTGATCAACATACAGATTTCGGGGAGCATTTGTTTAGTGAAATAAGCAAAGGGTTCGAGAGTCCTAGGTTTTCCTTTTGATCTTGTGGGGTGACCCAACTCCACATAGTACGGTGCGTAATTTTAATTTTTTGTAACAAGTATATGATATATTCTTTTAATTAAGGGATTCTTGAAAATCAACGCGAGTATACATATCGTTCGAGTAATACGTAGCTCAGTGGAGTCCACGATATTGATGACACAAGGAATATTTTAGAGGCTACGGACTTAGGATTATAGAAATCAATCTGAGAATTACAAATAAATAAATTACCTATAAATGCTGATATGCAATCGATGATACTATGAAGTTTAAATTAAACTAGTTCTATTTAACAAATAACTAATTTTTAAGTGAAGTTCGAATATATATAAGCAAAAGAATCTTTCTCCTTTGTTAAGATATTTAAGTGAATAGATAATTAGAATTAGTTTAAAATTGTGTTGTTGTACAAATAGGAGCATACCTATTCCTTACCCTTTGGTCCGGGCATAAAGAAAATTGACTATTCTTGTGATTCACGAATCTGCGGCTAGGTTGGAGGATGCGGCTCTCACTTAAGAGCTACCACGTTCCCCTCGCACGAGGGATAACATCTACACTTCAACACCCAAGCAGTAGGACCGAATTGAGAGTTTTAGTACGCCAGCTCTAAAATCTCTGATTCCTTAATGAATATTATTTCCCTATTTATTTGCACCTGCTTCAGGATTTTTGATCTCCTTGAATCTCGGATGTAGTTTTAACTATAGTTGTCAAACTCAACGGATTTTAACTTTTGATTGGCGGATTGAAAGGAAATGAGGAATTAAGTAAACATTATCATAACTTCTTTTAAACTTTTATGGCACACTAATTTAGTATCATCTCACAAAAATATTAAAACTAGGAGAAAGACGAACAACTACTCAAGAATTCATGGAGAGGATGCAATAAAACTTGGATTTCATATAAAAGTAAAGTTCTACAAACTAAAGTAAATAAACACAACTTATCCTAAATTTCTCCCCCGAAAACTCCTTGAACTTCCTGCGAATCTCTTCCTTTTCTTAACGATCGTGGAGATTCTCCTTTGAAATGACAATGTAGAAGAGATCTCTCACTTCCCTTCCACTCTTACAATCATTCGAAGAACTCCTCTTGATATCTCTCTTTGAACTCACTATTTAACACTTACTAATAACAATGGACACAAGTGAACTCTCTAACTGAACACTAAGTATCTATTAGAAGACTCTAATAGAACTTTTACGGACTCTTAGTGACTTTGAGGACTCCGAAAGGACATTTTTTTTTCTAAAAATGGTTCTTTTTTTAAAGTTGTTGAAAGTCTCGAGTTTTCAAAGAATCCCTTCGAAAATCATCGACATTCGCGTATTTTGTGAAAAGAATTGATGATCCTCCATCGGTGGCCTCGAAGCTCCGCCGTCGGTGGCCTTCTAGAAACAATGCATTAAAGCGGCACATCGTCGGCCTCGACCTCCACCGTCGAGCGCCACCAAGGTAATTTTCATAATTTAGCCATTTTGCTCCAAATTTGCTCCTTTTTGCATTTTTTGCTTCATTGTCCTTACATCTTCATACCTAGAGAAAAAACAAAAACACCATTCTTTACAGTGCAATATCATTAAAATCAGTATAAAATACGCATGAAAATCTTTATATTTTTTCCTTGGGTCAAAATCCCCTAAACTTAACTATTACTTGTCCTCTAGTAATCTTTAGTACTACTTAAAATTTATGATTTATTGTGGTAAAGTTTTTTTAATTCAAAAATATTATAATTTTGATTTAAATAAATATTATAGCAAGAATTCTTAGAAAGATTTTCAAGTAATTAGATTAATTACGGGTATAAAGGTTATCTAGTCATCGAAGTCTAGGTTATAGTTTATATTCATTTCGGGGAATTCTTATATGTTACAATATCAATTCACTTAGAATAGTCCAGATAGGAATTTCATGAGAATTCTATTAAGTAAAGAAACTAGTCATAAATATAAGTTCGAGTGCTTTTTAGTTTCCCTTTAGGTTAATCAAGTGAAGCGATTTTGATAAGACATTTCCTCGACTTCTCCTCACTTATTTTCTTTATTTGGAGTATTTTTCAATCCTTTTCTTTTTCTTTCTTTTTCTTTTTCAAGTGAGGATTACTATATCTGGATATGCTTTGTTAGTAATTTTGAACTTCACTCTTCTTTTCTAAATTTGAAACTTTCAAACATTTTTTTACCTTATATGTACTTTATAGTTTTTACATCATTGAATCGATATTTTATTTGCAAACTAAATTCCTAAGATTCTTAATATTTAGAAATATAGTTTTCTTTACTTTAAATAATTAACTATAGTCTTATCCTTTTATAATAAGTATATTAACCTACAAAATTAATTTTCATTACTAAAAATATTTCCTTGATTTTTCTATAATAGTGGCTAAAATCTAAACATAATTATCTGAATTAAATTTTGTCACAAAAATCATATTATAATTTTTGAAAATATGTTATTTGAGAACATATAATAGTTAATGTTTTTCTCCCCTCCCCCAAACTTAATGTTTTCTATAATTGAACTAATACAGGGTGGAAAGAAAAATTCTAAATATAAAAAATTCACACCTTTGAACTTTAGGCATTTTTGTCTTTTTGAATTTTGCAGGCTCTTCTCAAAATATTCTTAACATCAACTGACCTGTAATATTAAAAACCTTTCTACACATATAGCAGTTTAGCAAATTTGTTGGGTTATGAAATTTTAAAACAAGTATTTAAATCTAAACATTAAACAACAAAAAATTAACTACACTACACAGGACATATGCATTTCGCAACAGAGAACAAACAGATTACTATTTTAGACTATTCAGTTCAAAATTACTATTACAATCACAAATATCCAGAAATGAAAATGCAAACTACAAAACTAAATACATATCGAAGAAACAAAGCATAATCTACAGAATACAATAAAAATCAAAGTACAACAACAAAACTAAAATAAATAAATACAACACATCACTATCAGAAATCTCAATCATCAAATTTCCATACAATGTCTTCATCACCCTGGTCAGCAAGAGGATTAGGTTGATATTGAGTATACCGGGGGCATTCTGGAAAAATCACATCAGGCTATCCTCTATAGTACCTGCTTTGAGCATCATAATATGCCATCTTAAAATCGAGAGTTCTACGAGAAGATACTCACTACCATGATTATTTCTTCTCTCCAAACCTTCAACCCTGTGATCAATTCTTTCTAATTTTTTATCCAAATGCTCAAAAATTTTTCGCTGCAAGGTCATGGCATTCATCAAATCATATAAGGTAGGGGGACTAGAGGTAGGAGGTCATAACTGTGAAGGAATGTATGTTACTAGTAGAAGGTGCCTTGCTCCTACTCCCGGTTCTCCATTCCTGTGGGATTCATAAGTCTTTATATTTTCTTTACTAATGGGTTTCATCGGATACCCATTCCTCATATCTCTCACTTCAGCTCCAAATAATTGACAAAGTCCATAAATTAGGCCAGGAAGCCCTAATTATCCACTTGTCTCACTCTTTGTAGTGGCCATAATGTTCTTATAAATTATTCTCCCCACATTAATGCTTTTGTTGTTCTGAATACAGAAATTTAGAACAGCTCTCTCTCGAGACTTCATTGTGATGAGAGGTGGGTAACGAAGTCGAACAAATGAAATAATGCCATGCCTTAGCAGTGGCACTCATCATGGACAGTGGAAAGTTAATCCATTCACGATTTTTAATTTGTCAAACTCCTTTCCCATTAGTGAGAAAGTCAATAACATCGTTCAACGGACTCTCTATTGTTCTAAATGCTACATACTCACTAGAAAAATAATCATGAAGCTCGTAAAAACTGTTAATGTGGTTAGCATTAAAGTCGACGAAGAACCTGCCAGGTAGTTCATCCTCGAGTTGAGTCGAATTGGAGTAGAACTCTCTCACAACTTTGATAAGCGGCTATTTATTTGTTGTGTAGCAAAAGTTCTCCCATCCTCTCTTTTTGATAATTCGTTCCACCTACTTCCTCTATGATTTTTGAAAACTTGATCTTGGATACACTTCTTAATTTGAAAGATTAAACTATACCTCGATTGTGCTTTCGGGTTTATAAATTGAGTCTCGTCGTGTTCAAGTCTTCTCTTTTGTTGTGGAGCCATTGTTTAATCTATTAAAATCACAAAAATTCAAACTAATCTCCAAAATAATAATACAATCTAAATCCACTTCCATGAATTCCTTCCAAGTCTTTTCTCCGCATTTTCAAATTTCCCAAAAATTTCTTAATGTGGAAAAGAAATTCATGGTGAAAATAAAAAAAATTTACATAGGAGTGGCTGCCACCAAGGGAAGATGAAATCGATGTAAGAATTTTTTTGAAATCGCTACAAATAGCTATAAATCTATTAAGCCCTAGTTCAATTTTTCGGGTAAAATGGGCAAGAAGATGATGAATAGTGGCATTTAACTGGTCAAAATCGCGGTTAAAAGGTATTTTTCACGATCTCGCCATCGGCGGGTCGTTCGCGCCGTCGGCGGTCTCTATTGAATTAAATTACAATACCCTAAGGAAAATGTGCGTCGGCGGCCTCGAGTGGTAATGTATCGGCGAGATTTTGAAAATTGATCATTTTTCGAATTTTTGCGATTTCGATCAATTTTAAGCCTCGTCGTCATCCATTCGATCATTTTAATCATATATCTCAGTGATTAAGTGATGTATTAACACAAATAAACATACACACAACAAAACTTCACATTTATATATTAAATCCAAGTGTTTACAACACACAAGACATAACACTCATAAACGGTATTTTCTCGACACAAATCATTTAATCAAGAGGTCGCAATCAAACCACATCACACAAAATCTTTGAAGCAAAACATTTCGATCATTATCTCATCTATGCGAGATTAAAAAGCAACTATAACAAGCAAGCACAGCAAAGTTCAAATCAAACATAACATAAGAAACAAATAAGCAAATCAATTCTCTTACTCTTCGAAAAGATAAATGTTTGGTTTCACTCTCGATATCACCCATTGCTTGAACGAACAAGCATGTTATAAAAAGGTCTGAATGGGAATTCTTCAATTGAATTTCATCAATCCATCCCATCTTCTTCATTAAGCATATCAGGCTCACTTCAAATTTTCCAGTATGATCAAAATGGTATTTCATCCTCCAATGTGATATGATCGAAAAGAAATCGATGTGTTGATGCTTGTATATCATTAAATTTTATTTTTATTTCTAGATTCTTGATTCGGTGTAAGATCATCGGTACTACAGTCCACTACGGTTGAATAAGAACAAAATTCTATGATGCTTGAGCCATAATCACGCCGTGTCATTCTCCTCATCTGTGAAATTTTAGGAACATACGAGTTGGGTGTAAGGTTTCTAGGGTAACAATATTTTCTCCCAAATCTCGTACGAAACTTGGAAAACAAACTACAAATTGAAAAGATTGGTGAGATATCAAGCCTTTGTGATGATCCTTGAACGATTAGTCAAACACGAGACTTCATTAATTGATCAATATCGATGAGCCCATCATTTGAATGTGATGATTCGAAATTTCACTTTCTTTTGTGTCCTTGCTGATTTTCATCGTCGGTAATAACTTAGCAGATATAAAAGTGCTAACTCTTTGAAATAGGATATAAAAGTGTTGCAGAAAAATTAACGTACCCGTTTTTTAACTTCCCAGTCATTGGTTTCATCCGTCAAATATTGGTATATTTCATTCATATTGTCTCTCGTCGGCATGAAATTTAAATAGTGGCGGACAAGAACATTCTCGAGAACATATATAATTCATTAATTCTTCCATAATTGAATGTTATCCACCTACCTCGCACATAGACACTTGCTTTGGTGAAGTTCCATATGAAGTGGCGTGAATTCACTTAACCGTGAACGGCCCCACTACGAGCGTCCATGTAGCAAAATGCCTGCCATCTTAGCAAGCCACTGATCATTTCCTTGATTGGTGACAAGAATTGCTTAATCCTACGTGAATCCTCTTTCCTTGATTGGCTTTCTCTTAGACATCACCTTATTGAAAAGTCGCTGCGCCTCGGCACTGACAAACTTTCTCCAGTTGTAAACTTGAAATATAGGGTAATCTACAATTGTAGGCCATTAGAGAGGAATTGAAAGGGGTTTTCATTTATTTTGGGAAGTTGGAGTGTTTAGAAACGATCCATAGGAGTTTATAAGGGATAGATCGCTAAAAACAGCCAAAATCTGCCATTTGAGCTCGAAAAAGCGCCACTCGGCGATCCGGGTCAATACCCAGGCCTCGAAGGAGGCGTCGGCGGGCACGCCGCAATTAAATTACAGGGCTCTCGAAAAACCCGCCATCGGCGATGTCGAGCGCACCGTTGGCGCCTAGGCAAAAATTTGCACATTACGCCGTGGTCAAATATGTTCCAAATTTTCTCTGTGGATCTAAATTCTTGATAATCAAAGGTCGAAATACAAGTAGTAGAATTCAATATTACTACAAGTAACAAAAAACTCGAACAAACACACAAACATATAAAGATAGCTATGGGTTGCCTCCCATAAAGCGCTTAGTTTAACATCGTCAGTTTGACCTATTCAGGTGTTATTCAAGTTGACTAAGCATTAAAACCTCTTTACAATTTGGTCTTTTACCCTCAAAATATGATTTTAATCTATATCCATTCACTTTAAATCTATTCCCGAGTTTTCGATCTTCATTTTCACGCAGCTCCATAAGTGTAAACCCACGAGTCGCGGTAAAGGGTCTAACCAACGAGACTTGAACTTCCCGAAATAATTTCAACCTTGTAATGTAAAGCAGAAACTTCTTGTCACAGTTCAAATTTCTTAGGATTTAATCTTGGAGTCATGCATTAACTTCAGTATTTACTTATAAATTTTGTTGTTATCGTAAGATTCATTTCTTAATTCTTCAAATTCATTCAATTGCAACAATCTCTTCTTACCAGCATTTTTCAAATTACAGTTGAATTATTTAATTGCCTAATATGCTTTATGCTCCAATTCTGCGATGGCAACCAAAGTTTTCCTTATATAAACTATAGCAAGAATTCATGCAAATAAGAGAGAGTTTTTTTTATAAGCGATCCTGTATGCCAAAATGCGGTATCTAGTCTCGTAGACCAATCTACTCTACTAGGATTTGACCTTTTCTAAAATTTGTTTGATCTCACGATTATAAACCTGCATTAAACCACTAGTTTGAGGTTGATAGGTAGTAGAGAATCCATGAAAAATATTAAATTTTTCTGCTAATCTTTGAATTCATTTATTCCTAAAATGGGATCCTCCGTTAGTGATAATCACTCTCGGCATTCCGTATCTTGTGAAAATGTTTTCTTGAAACACTTTTAGTATCACAACGAGGTAAGGCTTGTGCTTCAATCCACTTTTGTTACATAATCAAATGCAATTAAAATATATAAGTTCCCGAATGAAGGAATAAATGAGTCTATGAAATCTAATCCCCAAACATAAAAAATTTCTACTTCTAACATAAAATTCAGAGGCATTTCATTTCTTAGATATATTACGTACTCGCTTGGCATCTATCACAAGTTTTGATATATGCAATAACATTTCTAAAAAGAGTAGGCAAATAAAATCTAGCTTGCAAAATTTTATGCGCAGTTTTGTCAATGACAAAATGTCCTCCAAATTCAGAATCGTGGCATTTATGAATAATCTGTTCAATTTCTTCATAAGGCACAACTCTCCTAATAATAAGATCATTACATTGCTTATATAAATATGGTTCGTCCCAAAAATATGCTTTTGCATTATGAATGAATTTTTTTTGTTGGTGTGAAGTTAGCATAGGTGGCAAAATACTAAACAACATATAGTTAACAATATCGATATACCAAGGTATTTTCCACTCATTTATATTATAAAGTTTTCATCGAAGCGCACATGTTCATTGTCGATATCAGATGATTCATGATATTCCAGTCTTGACAAATGATCAGTAATTTGATTGTCAGTACCTTTTCTATCAATCACAACAAAATTGAATTCTTGCATTAAAAGTACCCATCTAATTAATCTAGGTTTAGTATCCTTCTTTTGCATCAGATATTTAATAGTGGAGTGATTGGTATGCACTCATTTAGTTCTAATTAAATATGATCTAAATTTATCAAAAAGCATACACAATAATGATAACTCTTTTTCACTAACTGTATAGTTAATATGAACATCATTAAGAGTTACTGTATGTTATAACTTTAAAAAATTATCATATCTTTGACCCAAGAGCTTGCTCAATAGCATAATCAACATAAATGAAATTAATTCAAGTGGTTTCTCCCAATTAGGTGAAACTATTACAGGTGTTGTGATTAATTTTTCCTTTAATAACTTAAAGGCACTCAAGTAGTCTTCGAAAAATTCAAAATTCTTATCTTTTTCTAAAAGTTGGCATAGAGGTTTAGTAATTTTTGAAAAATCTTTAATATAGCGCATGTAGAACCAGCATGTCCAAGAAAACTTTTACCCCACTCACTGTAGTAGGAGGTGATAATTTAGCTATTACTTGAATTTTTGCAGTTTTACTTCCATGACATTTTTTGAAATTTTATGCCCTAATACAATTCCTCCTCTGACCATAAAATTGACATTTCTCCCAATTTTAAATTTAAGTTAGTTCTTTCGCAGAGCTCCAAAACTTTTTCAAGATGATTTAAGCATGCATCAAATGATGTTCCAAACTTAGAGAAATCATCCATAAATACTTCTATTCCATTATCACTTAACTTACTAAAGAAAGACATCATACATCTCTGGAATATTGCAGGTGCATTACATAGTCCTTCTTCGAAAAGCAAAAGTTCCATAGGACTAGTAAATGTTGTTTTCTCTTGATCCTCAGGAGCAATAAGTATTTCATGGTAACCGGTATATCCATCCAGAAAGTAGTAATACTTGTGTCCAGCAAGTCTATTCAACATTTGGTCTCTGAAAAGGAAGAGGAAAGTGATCTTTTTGGGTGGCGACATTTAATTTTTGATAGTCAATACAAATACACCAAAGAAACTTGTCTGATAGGTATTAATTCATTATTTCATTTACTTCGACAATCACTCTTCCTTTCTTAGGAATACAATGAATTGGAAGTACCCAAGTACTATCCGAAATAGGATATATAATTCCAGCATTCAACCATTTTAAAATCTCTTTTTTTTTACTACATCTTTCATAATAAGGTTCAATCTCTTTTGTGGATCAATACTTGGTTTAAGTTCTTCATTTAATAAAATTTTGTGCATACAAATCGAAAGACTAATTCCTTTAATATCAGCTAAATTCCAACCAAAAGCTTTTTATATCTTTTTAATGTATCCGTTAAATTTTGTTCTTGAATTTCATTTAAGTGCGAGGACAGTGCGGTAATGTTGAAAAATTTCCTAAAAATATATATTTCAAATGATTTTGGATGATTTTTAATTCAATTTCAGGGGTTTTTACAATAGATGGAATTAATGTTTCATTTTACAGTGTTGTTGAATTGAGCATTTGAAATTTCTCCTGAATATAATCAGCTTCTTCGCTTTCATTTTCATCATAATTATCTTTTTCTATATTTTCTTTGTCTTCCTAATTTTCCTTGAAAATATTATCTTTTCAGATAATCACATATGTCCAATATGAAACATTCATCACCTTTTTCTATTGAAGGATATTTCATTGACTTTGAGATGTTAAAGGTTACTTCTTGATCATTTACTCTCACTGTCAACTCTCCTTTTCAAACATCTATCATTGCTCTTCCTATAGCTAGGAATGGTATTCCTAAAATGATTGGTATTTCTTTATCTTCTTCCATATCTAAAATGATAAAGTCCACAGGAAAAATAAACTTATCGGCCTTGACGGGCATCTTACATAACTCCTTTAAGATGTGTAATAGATGTCCAATGCTTGTAGAGTTACGAGAAGTTGGTATAATCTCTCCAATTCTAACCTTTTAAAAAGTTGATAGAGGCATCAAATTTATTCTAGCTCCCCAATCACATAATGCTGTACAGAATTTTCACCAATAGCACACGAGATAGTGAAACTACCCGGGATCTTTAAATTTTTTAGGAAGCTTTCTTTGAATTATAGCACTCTTCTTTGAGTGCAACGGTCTCATGATCTAGTAACTTCTTCTTTTCGCTAAGTATATCCTCCATAAATTTAACATAATCGAGCAATTGTTCTGACTTCAACAAAAAGAATAAGTATTGACAATTTTTTCAAAATTTCTAAGAATTTAGCAAATCATTTTCCTTTATCTTGTTGCTTTAGTCTTTGAGGAAATGGTGGTGGAGGTTTTTCAACAGTAATTTTCATAGGCTTTAGAGGAAAATCAGGATATAAACTTTTGTTTTCTTCTTTAGTTTCTTCTCTTTCCTTTTCAACTACAATTTCTTTTTGAACTCTTGTTTCCAACTCTTTTCCACTTCTCAGTTGAATAGCCTTAATTTGTTATTTTCCATGATCTTTAGGATTTACTTCAACATTTCTAGGTAAAGTTCCAACAGTGTGCTTGGTACGATGTGATTTGCCTGATTGGTTTTCTATGTTTTAATAGTAGCTCCTTGACTTTGTAATTGATTACCCTTATTGAAGCTATTTCTTCCATAGATAACTTCTTCTCCTTAAATTATGAATTATTATTAAAACCTGGTGGATTAGAAAGTCTATAATTCGGAGTGCTTTGGTTGTTTATATTTTCTAATGGGTTTACGGATTGTATCCCCACTTGAGGATTAGAGGATTTGCATTACACTTGGTTATTCCAATTAAAGTTTGGATGATTTTTCCGGCTTTGGATTATAATAGTTTGAATAAGGGTTATTTTTCCTATTATTTATTAAATTTATAGTTTCATATAGAAGATTACGCATCTACAATTTGTCCTAATGAATTTTCTTCTAACAACGGAAGGTGGTGTTTGAGAATGATTCATTCATTATTAAATCTATTTTCTTTAAAAGAGCGATGGTGAGAAACTATCATAGTTAAAGCATTAGAATCATGAACAACGGCTACTCTCTTAGAAGTTTACCCTTTGTTGAGGGCCATTGAAAATTATTGATAGCCATTTCTTCCATTAATGCATAGGCTTCTACAAAAGGTTTAGACATTAGTGATCCATAAAACGCTTAAACGCCAATAATGAATCTAAGAGATTCTACTAATCCATTATAAAATGTTTTAATAATTAACCAATATGGTAAAGCATGATGTGTACATTTCCTAAGAAGTTCTTTAAATCTTTCCCAAGATTCATATATCGATTCTCCCTCATATTGAATGAAAGATGTTATATCATTTCTAAGCTTAGCAATCTTAGATGGTGGAAAATATTTCGATAAAGAAGTTTTGTAGAAGTTCTCCCCAAGTTCTAATAGATCAGGTTGCTAACGAATTTAACCGAAGCCTTAGCCTTATCCATTAATGAAAAAGGAAAAAATTCTAAGTACGACGGCAGCATCAGACACTCGTAAATCTAACCGTAGCACAAAGTTCTAAGAAACTTGCTAGATGTAAATTAGGATCTTCATTTGAAGTTCCACCAAATTGATTATTTTATGCCATTTGGATAATTGCAGGTTTAAGCTCAAATGAATTATGGCTACATCAGGATTTTGGATAGTTAAGTGAATTTCATCTAATGTAGGGTTAGCGTAATCTCTTAATGGTCTAAATTGATATTCATTTTATTCTTTGGTTGTTTATGTTGTTTTGGAAATTTGTTTCATAATTTAGAGGTTCTTTTCTTAGTTTTCTAATTCTTATTTTACCAGTGCGTTCTAATTCTAAATCGTAGGGTATAAGATTTTCAGAACCAAATTTACGCATACAATCAAAATCAGTACACAGCAAAATAGTTAACTAAATAAGTTGCAATTATATTAAAAATATTTCTAACAGTCATAAATCGTCGTACTCACAGTATATTATATTAGAATATATTATTCGGGTATATTCCCGGCAACGGTGCCACTTGACCCAACTCATATGCAGAGTGCGTAATTTTAATTTTTGTAACAAGTATATGATATATTCTTTTAATCACAGGATTTATCAACACGAAGTATACATATCGTTCGAAGTAATACGGAGCTTAGTGGGTACGATATTGATCACACAAGAGAATATTTTAGAGGCTACAGACTTAGGATTATGAAATCAATTAGAATTACAACTAAACCGAAATTGCCTATACATCACTAATATGCAATTGATAATACTATGAAGTTTAAATTAAACTAGTTCTACTAACATATAACTAATTTTACTAAAGTGAAGTTCAAATATAAATAATCAAGAATCTTTTGCCTTTGTTAAGATATTTAAGTGAATAAATAATTAAAATTAGTTTAAAATTGTGTTAGTAAATAGGAGCATACCTATTCTATGCCCTTTGGTCCGGGCATAAAGAAATTAATCCTATGCTTAGTTACTTGAATCTGCGGCTAGTTTGGGAGGATACTGCTCTCCTTCGAAGCTCCCACGTTCCTGGCACATTAACATCTACATTTTAGCACCCAAATGATAGGACCGAATTGAGGATTTAACACTGTCACTCTAAAATCTCAAACTACGCCAAATGATATTGTTTTCTATTTATTTGCTGCTTCCAAGGATTTTGATCTCTAGTGAATCTCGGATGTAATCTTAACTATAGTTGTCGAACTCAACGATTTTAACTTTTCAATTGGTACAGTTGAGAAAGCAAGCGAAATTAAGTAAAATATTATCCCAACTTCTTTTAAACTTTTATGGCACACTAATTTAAATTATCATCTCTCACAAAAATATCAAAACTAGGAGGAAGACGAACGACTACTCAGAATTCATGGAGAGGATGCGATAAAACTTGAATTTCATATATAAAGTAAAGTTCTACGAAACAAAAGTAAATAAACGCAACTTATCTTAAATTCCTCCCCAAGTAAACTCCTTAAACTTCCTCTGAATCTCTTTTTTTCTTAATAGTATGTGGAATTCTCCTTCAAAGTGGCAATGCAGATGAGATCTCTTACTTCCCTTCCACTCTTACAATCCTTCGAAGAATTCCTCTCGATATCTCTCTTTGAACTCACTATTTAACACTTACTAATAACAATGGAAAATAGTGGACTCTCTAATTAAACACTAATTATCTATTAGAAGAATCTAATAAAACTTTTTACAGACTCTTAGTGACTTTAGAGGACTCCAAAAGGATATTTTTTTTGTTCTAAAATGGTTCTTTTAAAGTTGTTGAAGAGTCTCAAAGGTTTTCCAAGCATCCCTTCAAAAATCGTCCACATTTAACGTATTTTATGAAAAGAAGCTGCCCGATCACTGCGTCCGGCAGTATACGAGCTCATATTCGGCGGCGCCCCAGAAACAATGCTTTGAAGCGGCCCCATGTCGACGGCCTAGATCTGTAAGTGAGGCGCTGCAATCCAAATTTTCATAATTTAACCATTTTTACTCCAAATTCGTTACTTTTTGCATATTTTCGCTTCATTATCCTTAAATCTTCATACCTGTAGAAAAACACCAAAAATACCCTTCTTTAAAGTGTAATATCATCAAAATCAGTATAAAATAAGCATGAAAATCTTAACATTTTTTTCTTGGTCATGGGGTCGAACCCCCAATAGGTGTGTCAGCGAGCAAATCTCACTAGTGGAATCTACGGCGCGAAGGGGACCCCGAGCGGGATCATACTTCCTCCTTTACGTACCTCTCGGGTTCGATCACAATGTGATCAGATTGACCCACTCTTCTTCAAAGTTAAAAGCTCCGCACCTTGACACATAAAAAACCGAAAAAGCTAAAAAAAAAGATAATAAATTGAATTTTCTCCCAATCCACAGAAGGACCTTTATTCGTAGTGTTTGCACTATGATGACATGGTTTTTGGCCCTCACTAACTTTCGGAATGTTTCGTCGGCAGTTAAAAATGTTAGCTCCTACACTGACTTTCTCCTGCAACTTACCCTCCTCCCGCGAAGATAGTATTGCGGTGTCGATGATCCGGTTGGGGTCGGCTTCAATGAGTTTGAAGTCGTGCTCGGTAAAACTCCATTCATAGTCGTGGTAGCCACTCCTGAAAATTTAAGAACCATGCGCGGAGTCATGAAGATTTCCCTTATGCTAAGAGGTGCGGATAACTACGCCGTCGATAGAATTGTCTGTGCCTAGAAAAGAGTTTTACGCCTCTGTGCTGCCGGCTTTTGCCATCTTGCACCTACTTTCCCATGTTGCCAAATGGAAAGGGATACTACGAGAAGAGGATTCTGAAAATACCCTCATAGCTCCGTTGCCGATCTTTAAAGTTGGATCGAGTTCTAGACCTCACCTGTTAAATCAAAATCTCAAAAAAAGAAACCCTTGATGACGGATTTGCCCGAAATTTGCCAAAACACAAGTCATCGTCTGCTGGTGGTCGGTAGGATTCACAGCGGGAGGAACTCGGTTTACCGAACACCTCTTCTCTTCTTCGAGGTAGTACGTTCCACCGTTAGGCGCGCTACTGGAGATGAAAGCCTTCATAAGATTGTCATTGTCTTCCCGACACCACATGGTCATGATAAGATGAGGAGAAGGCCCCACACTGTGCACGTGCTCGCACTCTTCTACGGAAGTTATGTCTAAAATAGAGGGTTGTTCGTCGCGAGCCTGCGAAGAGAATGGGATGTGCGAAATCCCCGAAATCGAGAGATAAAAAAGAGTGCAGGAAATGGAAAGACCCGTACGGAATTTCGTCAGTTTTCGTTTGGGGGAGAAAAACATTGAGCCTGGCCCCACTACGGATAATACTACTATAAATAAAGTCGATTAAGTGCGACTGGTCGAGAGTACCAGCGTAAGGTGATCATAGGGAATCTCGGAAGAGAAAGAATAGGAGAGGAGTGTTCTCCTCCGTACATGGTCTACACACTAGGGAGCACACTTCCCCTTGTCACTCCGATGTCCCCGCTGAGACGCCTTGTCTCGGGACGTCGACTTTTATGAGGAAAGTGTGGTTACTGAGAGGTGTTGTACCAGTACATTCTAAAAGGTCTGTTAATCGCAAAGTGTTTCATGAGTCCGATGTTCCCTTTGCCACTGCTGCCATTGCTTCTGAATCAGTTGCAGAGAAGAGTGATAACACAGGGAAGCCTACAGACTTAAAACTGACTAAGGAGAAAACAGTTGATGATAGAGTTCGAAAGCTCCGAGCAAAAATTTTTGAGTTAGCTAAACAACAAGGTTTAGATATCAATGAAGAGGATTATTTCTTGTTAGATTACATGAATGAAGAGTTAATGGAAATCAATATGGTCGAAACTCGGTCAAAGTCATCTGTGCACGAAGCTCCTAGTAAGGAGAACGCCGTGTATGAACTGCGGAGCACCGTCCTAACAAGAGATGAACAGATTGACCATCTGGAGAAAAAAGTAGAGGAGATGACCGTTGCCATGACTGCCATGGCTACACTCCAAGGACAGTCACAACCACGACCTGCAGCTTCTGCAGAGGTCAATCAGCCTGAGATCATACACATCGCCAATGAATGAAAGGAGGTCTCTTCAGCTAATGAAGATGAACCACAAAGAAGAAATTCGACTCCGAATCCACCAGAAAAAAACATTAAATAGATGGTCAAACTGCAAGTTCGGGAGGCCTTGGTTCAGTATAAAGGAGGTGCATCAGTTTCAAAGGGTAGACCATACCTAGAGGAGTTCAGTGTCGTTCCTTACCCCAAAGGCTTCGTGCCCCCGACTTTCAAGACGTTTGACGGGACAGGGAATCCTCGTCAGTACATAGCACATTTCAGAGCCAGCTGTTGCAAAATAGGAGGAAGTGAAGCTTTATTGTTTCGTTAGTTTGTCTGTAGCCTATCAGGAATAGCT